>BPLQ01001154.1:149273-163198 GCA_021605075.1 Caerostris darwini
TTCCAAATAAAACAATTATAATCAGATTTAATTAATAAATAATCAGATTTCTCTCACGTCTGTCTCACTCTCTCATTTCTTCTCCCCTTAATCACTACATTTAATTCAAATTTTCAACACCAAGCTTGATCGAACACCGTTTTGAGTCGATGGAAGAGGCATTTCAAAAATCGCCAGAATCAGTTTTAGCGTCTCACAAAACCAAGAGTAACTTAAACACTAGTGAATATTTTGATGTGAAATTTCACACAGATGTCAAGGACTCTGGAAATTTAAATTGAAAAAGCTGGTCTTACTTTTTGGACACACTAGTAGTCAGATCATCGATTGTGTGGAAAGTTATACATTCGCTTTAAAGGCGGAAATGGATGAATATTAGGGATGATAATCATATATGTGTTGTGCAAAACAAATTTGTAGAAAGAAATTTAATAGTCACTGTGGAATAGAACTTTTTCATTTATTTTTTTCCTTTGTATAATGTAATCTAAAATTTTAATTATTAAAAAAATTAAACTACATTTATTATAATTAAAACCCTTCACTGTATACTGTTTTCCGTTTGTATTTCTACATCTTGGCTGCTTGCCAATTTTCTACACAAGCCGTGGTTGAATTATAATTTTTTTATGAGCAGATCTATAATAAAAAAGCTTTTATAACAAGTGGGCTGAAACGTTCGTAGGCTGACACATAGATGGCGCTACTAGTATTAAATCCATATGATTTTTAGTCAGCCCTAACCTTCACGTGTATAAATTTGACAGCTGTTGCACTATTAGTATGTGAGTTATAGCATTTTTAGTGTCCATCACGTGCCGTCCACTCGGCTGACTGTTGATTGGACTCCGGTGTGAAACGATAGCGCCATGTTTCATTCATTGTCACATATCGATACAAAAATTCGGGGTTATTACGATTGAACAGCTCAAAACACTGCTTAGAATCATCAATTCGTTGTTGGTTTTGGTCGATTGTGAGCTTGCGCGGCACCCACTTTGAACAGAGCTTTCGCATATCCAAATATTCATTCACGATATGTACAACACGTTTCTTTGATATCTTTAGGGTCTCAGCTATCTCCATCAACTTCACTTTACGGTTAACAGAAATTATTTTGTGGACTTTTTTGATGTTTTCGTCGGTAACAGCCTCTTTGCGGCGTGCATCGTCCCCGGTGCTCATTTCGCCTCGTTTAAATTTAGCAAATCACTTCTCTACGGTTGATTTTCCTGGTGCAAAGTCCGAATAATGCTTACCAAGCTAAGCCTTGGCTTCAATAGTATTTTTTTTCGCCAAAAAGCAATGCTTTATTAACACACGAAATTCCTTTTTATCCATTTTTTCAAACTAACAAAAGTTGCTTCACTAAAAATGCTATAATTCATACTAATAGTGCAACAGCTGTCAAATTCATACACGTGTCTTTTGAAGGTTAGGGCTAACTAAAAATCACATGGATTTAATACTAGTAGCGCCATCTATGTGTCAGCCTACGAACATTTCAGCCCACATGTTATTTATTAACTCTTTGTACATTAATGTATGAATTAAAAAGAATTAACCAAACTGATAGAATATTTTAAAGTTAAAAGTAATATTTCTTAATTTTTAAATGATAAAATGAATAAATACTATTGATCCAGAAATTTTTTTGCATTTATACTTTTTAACTTCCAATATTTGAAAATATTTTAACAGGTAAAATACATAAAGAAATGCTAATTATAACAAAACTATTTTCAATAAATACTCAATTTTTTAATTAATAACAAAAAAAAAATTTTTTTTTTTAATTTTTAAATTATCAATAGAATTATTTTAGAAAATTCAGTGATTTTTAATTTCTTATGAAGAAAATAAAACAACAATAAAGAATCATTGTGCGAAACAACACTTAATCAAAAAATTTAACCTTTTTATTTCCAAATCAAATATGAAAGAAACAAAATGTTAAAAAAAATACTTCCAAGGAAAAAAAAAATTTCATACAAATCATCATTTTAAGGTACAAATAAAATAAGTAATAATAAAATTTTAGAATACATGCAAAATAAAAGGAAAATCATAAATAAATGCACAAAGGATGTGATAAAAAAAGCACAAAAATTTAAATGCTTGTCATCTTTGCAACATTCACATTTTTTTCTTAGAATCTGGAGGGTAAAGCATCCAATATTCAATGAGGTATTAAATAATGAACATTAGCAAAAACAACAAAATAAACACATTTACATAAAGAAATAAAAAAAGAAATGAAGGAAAAAAACATATGTAAATTAAGAGTCTTATATTCATTCAAATAAATTTTATCTATTTTTTATAATTTTATTCTTAAATTGTTATCCATTTTAATAAAGTGAATCTATAAAAAATACAGAAAAAAAATTTATGTTCGAAATAAAAATATTTAATTTTAAATAATTCCATAAAATTTCTATAATGAATTGGAAAATTTTTGTAAATGAAACAAAAAAAAAAAGATTGTAAATAACTATTAGTTCTTTTTATAATAATTGTTGATATAATAATGGCATAAATGTACAAACAAGTTTTACTCCACATCTAAGTTTATTTTTTCATTTCTTAAAATTTCTTATTTCAAGAAAACTAAAAATGAACAAAAGAAAAGATCTATATGTATTTATTTTAAATTAAAAAGATATTATAATATAATTGCATAAATCAGATCTTAAATATCCAGAAAAAACTTTTTGTTTTTCTTACAAAGTTCTTTTAAAAGATCAAATATTAGTATTGTAAAGACAAAATGATTGAAAATAACTAAAATAAAATAATGCAAGTTATTATCTCCCATGTATTTAAGTAGGTTTATCTCTTAATAAATGTAATATTCTATATTTATAATTAAGAAAAAGAGCAATTTATTAAGACACAAAATAAATGCAATATGCACATGAACAGATAACATACTAACAAATTTTAAAACAAAAGAATTCTAATAATATAAATCCTATTTTTATTTATTTATTTTTTTTTTCATTCAAAAACAAGTATTTATCAATGCACAGGGCTGATAAAATATTGTGAAAGAATGCTGTAAATATGAAAAATGATCTAATAATAAAATTTAATTATAAGCTAATATAATAGCTTAGACTATTAATGTATAATTATTCTATCTAATAATAAAATAATAATATTATTAATAGTCTACAATAAAATATCTTTAAAGCTCAAAACTATTAAAGTTTAAATTTAAAAAACAATATATATTACTAAGAATTTTTCAATAAAATTTCATCGACATTTTTTTTATTAATAAGCATGTTGAAGAAGGTATTTATATTTATAGCATACATTTCTTTAATATAAGACATTACTAAAAAAATAAAACAACCTTCGACAGTCAATTTTACATTAATATAATTTTTATATGTTGTCTTTCTTTTTTTTTTTTTCAAAATAAAAAATATCTTAGTTAAATATTATTTATCCACATAATGCAATAATTAAAGAAAAAGTTCTTGTGAAAAAACAGTTATTTTTTATAATAAAATCTAACAGTAATAAAAGTAAGCATTCAGCAGAAGTAGAACATTAAACTAAAAATTAATAGTTCTGTTGGCCTTTATTTCATAAAATCACCGCCTTGATGCTCATTTTCAAGAAAGAAATTCTATAAATTTCTAAACTGATAAACATATTTTATATTTTTAAGAACTTTTAAAATCACAATGATAATTTTCGTAATTTTAAAAATAATTGTAAGAACAAGTGAACTACAAAGTTTTAAAAATTAAGTTAAAAAGGATGTAAAAATATAGCATATGTTACTTCACAAAGCAACTTCGAAGCTCTCAAAAACCTTTTATTACACATAACAGATAAAACAGGTATTGCTAATATAGTAGTAGAGGAAATTTTAATTTATTTTTCATCCAGTAAATTAAATAGTTAAATTTCCAAAACAAATAATTTTCTGACAATATATATGAAAAAAAGGAAAAACTAAATATATAATATATACAAACACAAAATTCCACGTAGCATAAATAGAAACATAAAAACAGTTTTAACCACCATAATTCAATGATTAAAATCTAAAAGTAATTTCTTTAATTATATTTACATATTAGAGATATAAAAAAAATCAATTAATACTAAGACTGATTCACTTAAAATGTTTTCTAAAATACAGCTACATATTAAAATTTAATTAATATAAAACTACTTAAATAGCTGAAATAAAAAAAGAATAAAAGCTGTTTAAAAAATGCATGCAAAAAAAATTAAATAAAGAACATTACAATATTATCAGTATTAAGTAACTGTTTAACATGTACATATATTAATATCACTATAACAGATTGTGTACATATAATAATTTTTTAAGTTTTCACAAAGTTAATAAAATAACTCTATTCATATTTGTAAACCTTTCATTTCAATTTGGAGGCCACAATAGATCATTTTATTTAAAAAAAAAAAATTGCTAAAAAAGTCTTTATTTTTAAAAACTTAGTTCTACTCTAAAAATTGAAAAATATACAGTACAAAATAAATAATTTGTCAGATAATCGACCAACAATAATTGCTTATTTTATTCATAACATTTATCTTGAAAATTTAACTGATTTACAATAAGCAATGATTTTAACAACTAAAACAAAACGCAAGTTTTAAACAAAAGGTATAAAAAATATTTAATATTTAAAAAAAGTAAAAAGTTATAACTTTAGATTATGGTTATCAAAACACATTTATTAAGAAAAATTAAATTGATAAAAACTTTTTGTTAAAATTCGGCAATATAAAAATATAAATATTAACATTCTCTCTGCCTTTCTGCAATTGTTGATAAGAATACAGTTTATGTGAATATAACTTTGAAATTTTCAATGTTAAAATGTATTACAAATAAAAGGTAATAGCACTTTAAGTTAAAGACAAACTTTAAAATGCTGACTAATAATTCTATTTTAACTGCTATTTAATAATAAAAATTAATTTATTCAATCTCCATACTTCATATTAAATGATATGCAGAATAATTACATTTTATATTATTATGTATCTAAGTTCTCAACATTTACAAATTGGTGTCCAAGTCTTCCGTTCCTAATTAACATCAACGGTTTCAAATTTTCTTTTGTCTAATTATATTATGCAGAAAAGTAATTAAATATGTTCTCGATGCACTGCTGAAATAAAACAATTTAGCATTGATTAAGTAAAAAAAAAATTTTTTTTAAAAATGGTAAGATTAATTCTTTAATAAGTGTTATTTTTAAAAGCAGTGTTAATATAACAATAGCAGACAGAGGGGTTACCAAAATTTTGCCAATACTTTTTTACCAAAATATTTCTTAAAACTTATCATAAATCTTTTAATTTTAAAATTCAAACCTTAAGCTAATAAATTCTTAACAGTTTAAATTTTTAATTTAGAAAAATAGTAAAGCTAAAAATAGTAAATTTATTTACAAAAATTAATCTAGAAAGCAAATTCTACATACCTTCATAGAGGTTATTATTTTAATTATATTAGATACTCCAACAGCATCAATACTATCAATTTTACACAAATGAACATAAGAAGGCCAGCCCTCTATCACAGTTGTATAAAATGTTACAACATTTATAACTACCAAATATATAGCTAACTTATGGACACAAATATTATCTGGACAATTAACATGTATGAAAGCTTTTCTTTTAAGGTATTTCATCATCTAGAATTTCTTCATTCACAGGAATTACTTCTTCCAGAAATGAATGCTGATAGGATGAAGACTGGGCATTTGGTATTAGCTCTGAAGTTTCAGATGAGGCATCTAAAACCGAAAAAAATATATATATCAATAAAATCCTATCAACATTCATTCTGCTGTACTTTGAAAAGCAATATGCACTAAAGACATTTTATATAAAAACATATTTTATATTGTAAATTTTAATAATTTTCAGATATTGTCAAATTAATAATCGTTATTTAGACAAAAACATCTGATTCAATCTACAATACAACTTGTTTAAAACTAAATTTATTTTTCATTATCACAAATTTAATTAATTTGATGCCAAATATTGAAGACGTAACAATTCATCAAGCTTTGAGAAGTAAAACACACAATAGAATCTAACAAAGCTTTATTATCACAGAAATATAGTACAATAAAAATCAGTAACAATAAAAGCACCTTATTAATGTACAAAATCTATACTTGCAATAAGGGATCCAAAATATATAAATAATTAAACAAAAAATATTGAAGCAACTATGCATTTGAATGTAAAAAACCATTTACTGGATTTATTTAAGTTTGATGATGAAATTATTTATACTGTTAGTAACCAATACTTATTTTCTGTCATTACTTTTTTTTTTTTTTAATTAATATAATTAAAAAATAAAAATAAATTTTTTATAAAAAAAAAAAAATTTTTTTTTTAATTTTATATTATTAAATTTTTTTTTTTTTAATTTTTTTTTTTTTTTTTTTTTTTAATTTTACAAAAGTTCTTTGCAAAATTTTTACAATGGGAAGAAAGATAAATAAAAGGATAATATAAAAGGATATTTTAAAGTTAAATATAAATCATTCATTTTTAAAGAGTATACTAATGTTTGAAATTATTTTCCTCCATAATTCAAGTTAT
Source organism: Caerostris darwini (assembly GCA_021605075.1). NCBI lineage: Eukaryota > Metazoa > Arthropoda > Arachnida > Araneae > Araneidae > Caerostris > Caerostris darwini. Next base: position 155,898 of record BPLQ01001154.1, read on the forward strand.
TTTGTTGCAAATTTCTAAAAAAAAATAATAACAACATTATACAAAATTTAAATATTATTAAAATAATGAGAAAAAAGTCAGTAAAGTAAATTGTTATAGACATTTCCTTTAACTTTTTTAAAAAACATATAAATTGTTTAATTTGATGATCTATCTTGCCTAACCGATAAAAATGTAAATTTTATTAATTTATATAAATTAAAAGATACAAAAAAATTTTACTAAATTTTTAAGCTTAACTTTTTAACTTAAGCTTACTAAATTTTTAAAAAAGTACAAGAATTGCCAACACTGATACAATTCAAATATTATTTTCAGACTCCAGTTTAAAATGTGAATACCCATTGCTCTAGATTTTAAAATAAAAAAAAAACATAAAATATTTATTTTAAACAACTCAATCATAAATTTAGTTTTTAAAAGAAAATGACATAATAAAAAAGGAGTTAGCACTGAAAAAAAAAGAATAAGAAATCTCTTTAAGAGATTAGTGTTAAATTTCTCTTGATTAAAATATTCTATGAATAAAGTTATTTATAGATGGTTGTAAACATAAGTCATCTTTTTACAACTTGCATCCTACTATTATTTTATATATTAAAAATACAACTTAGCAGTTATAATAAAAAGATAATTTTTCTAATGATATAATAGTGAAGAAAAGTGGGTTTCACATTTTTTTTATAGTATTATAAAAGTTTTGGTATATGATATTAAACTTAAAATAAAAAAATGCATTTTAGAAGTGTCATAAATTTGCTAACTTAATTACCTAAAAAGTAGAAAATTTTTATAACTTTAAATTTTGTGATACATAAAACTTCTACCACTGAATTACATATCAATAAGACACAATTTATATAAGTAATTATTATACAAAACACAAAATGAAAAAGTACAATATGCTTCAATTGTGTGTGATTACTTAATTCCATATTTTTACAATTTTCTCAAAAATACAGTTAATTAAAAAACTATTATGACATTACAAATGTTAAATATTTAATTAGCATCTGCATTTACAATTAAGTTAACATCATTTATACAACAGACACTTGTTCATTAGAAGCACCATAAACATGGATTAATCTACATTCTAATTCTAAGATATGCCTCACAGATTTTATTCACAGAATTATATATAGCTCTTTAACAGCGAGCAATCTTTAATTCGGTAATTAATTTCAGTAATACTGGAATGGAATTATGGACTTCACCAAAATATGGACATAATTATCACTAAATGTATATAAACTTAATAATAATCTTCTTTGCTTTTATATAAAATGAATGCCAAAAAACATTCACAAGTCATTTAAATAATTAAAATATTTTCCAAATGGTTTCTTCTTCCTATCAAAGAATTCACTATACATTAAGTTGTCTTTTATATACAATAAATAATTCAAAAGTTTGAGGACTTGCCATTAAACACCCTAACCTGAATAATTTATATTATTGATGAATCTTGGAAAACTTGACTACTAAGGCTCTTTGTAACAAGCTACCATAAAACTGACTTTAAACATCTAAATAACTCTGCTTGTTCAATGTTCTGTCTTTTTGGAATAATCAATTCATTGAGAATCATAAAGCTATTTATACGAGATGGATTTTCAAAATAAAATTAAAATATCTTTATCCCTCTTACATAATAAATTTCAGCATCACAGTTCCCACTACATTTACATTAGCATTTTCTAATGTATCTACAACTATTTTAATTCTACAATAATGTTCAAATATCCATTCATCATAAATTATATTATAAACGCAATTATTCAAAGTACAATCAGTCAGCTGGGGTAATTCAATAATTTTCTATATGCAAAACTCATTCTAATTATAACTAAGGAATAGCAGAAAGGCTTTTAAATAGAGTAACTTCACATTATCTACTTGTGGTATCAAGGATGACAGTAGTCCACAAGCTTTTAAATCCTACTTTGAATTATAAGCAGAAAAATGTATTGAAAATATATTGTTTGGTTTCTTCATCTTCAATAATAGTGAAAAATGTAATTGAATGGTTAATTATTTTTACAGACATATAACTCAATTAAAGAGATAAAAATCACAAACCATATTCTAAATAAAAGAATATTCAATGCAACTTTAAAAAAAAATGTTCTTAATGCACAAATTAACTTTAAATTAATTCTATGAAATCAAAAATGAATAGATTTTTTAAATAACCCGATAATCATTTCCTACATGAAATAAACAATATTTTAATCAAAAAAGTTAATAGTGTATCGTACTACATAAATCTTGGAATTGGAGGAGGATTTTATCTTGAACTTGTTAATAATTCAATAAAATTAAACATTTTATTTCTTAAAGTAGTAATAATTTAATTTACATGAATAATATTTGAATTAAATTTTTACACATTCATCTTGAAAAAAATCCAATATGGTTAAATAGTTTTATAACAAACTATTAATAAAAAAAGGATGATAAATCCAAAAAATATCACAATTCAAAGACAAAACAAAATATTATTAAAATAATAATCTTGGTACATTAATCTATTTCTAATTAATTTACTTATATTAACACAGTATAAAATCACATTTAATATATAAGCTAATAAATAGCACATATATAGTTTAAGTAATATACAAGTCACTCAAGTCTATCATCTTGAAATACATATTCTTGCAAATAAATTTTTCAACTTAAAAAAAAATGTTTCTGGAAGAGCATTGTCCAAATAGGGCCCGTTAAAAAGTTTACAATAAATATTCCAAATTTGTTCACATAATACTGTTTCATATATACAATAAAGAAGAAAATATGGAATCATAATGATTTTTCAAACTGTACATGATATAATACATATCACTAAGAAAAAAAATTCAGAATGATAATAGATAAAAAAAAATGTAAACCTAACTTATTTAATATAAAATAAAGGAGGACATTAGCAATTTTAAGTTGGAACTTTAGAAAGAATTCCATTCTCCAAAAAATTTATTTCAATTATTGTAATATTTCAAATAAATTGGTAGAAAAATCTTCAAAATGTTTTGGTCTTCAATAAAAGTTTTAAACAAATATATGAATATGAATTTTTAAAAAGCAATGTGCATGCATTAGCCTTTGTCAAAGAGAAATTAATAAATATATTTCTTAGCAAATATATAATGGCAATCTTAATAAGAAATTCTTTTAAAAAGAGAGTAAGAAAGATCTTAGTAAAAAAAATATGTGCCATGCCATTTACAAATATTTAATATATATAAAACAAAAAAATATTTGAGTTTTCTATTCATTCTTATATAAAAAAAAAAATTAAGTATAAAAGGAAATATGGTCATATAGGAAATATAAAATTAAGTACATTCTTATAAATTAATTTTTGGTTATAAACCATCATCAAAACACCCCTGAGAAATAATCAGATCTCAATAAATAATATCAATCAAAATTAACGGGAAAAACAATATTCTCAAAAAAATATGTAACCTCTTACAATATCAAATTCAGAATTTGGCACATAACCTTTAGCAGAATATATATTTTATCCTCGTTTATAAAAAGCTGTATGAATCCATATTTTACCATTTGAAACACTTTGAAGAAGAGGATCAGACAGTGTATGTTTTACACGAAAATTTTCTTCAGGTGATACAGGGGTTATCCAAAATAAATTAATATGCAAATAAGAACATATCTGTAAACACACTATTGTACAATAGTGGAGTAGATTTGCTGTTGAATATGCCTAAAAATAAATACAACAAAATCAAGTTATGTTGTTTAATTATAAAAAAACTTAACATTATAAAAATTGCACATAAATTAGCATATCCAAATGAATAAAATTATTTCCTATTTTTTTAACACATGGTTAATCTTATACAACTTTTGACAAAATATTACGAAATCAGCAATTAGTGAGAGTCTACATTGCAAAAGTGTCTGTAATTTTCACATACGTGAACAGACAGGAAAATTAAATTAATGTTCAAAGCCTTGAGATTAGTGTACATTGTTCATTCATAAGGTTAGGACTGGGCAGAAAACAAGCCATTATCAATTCAAAAGGAGCTTATATATTTGGCCAACAACCTAAATGGTGCAAAAGCAATTGCATTCAACTGGAACAAACAATTCTTCTAGATGCAATGCCAACCAATACTATCTCAAATAATTTTTAAACCATGGCTGGCACAAATCACTTTCAAAGTAGACATCCACTGTTGGCAAAGATTAATGCTTGATCAGAACTTACTATTTTTCTAACAAATTTACTATTACGATGGCCTCGTGTTTACAGTAACTCAAAAGCCAAAAAGACTCCAATGGGCTGGAGCAGACTGTCACCAGATTGAGAATGATTGGTGAAGTGAAATATGATTAGAAAAATCCCATATCTGCCTAAATTTCAATATATATTTCTGCATCACTAGGAAGGCTTACAAAGGTGTTCCAGCAGGACTGGGTCCAGAAATCAGTTCAGCTTAAGAGTGATGTTTTAGAAGCACCAATTGGAGTTAGATTACTAATGCAAGTCAACACTGGTATAAAAGCTGTGAATACATTCACACTTTAGATGATCATGCCACCTTTTATGTGTATATCCAGTATTGAGATGCTCTTTACATTAAACCTACCAAAATTATAATTACACTGCATTATGTGACTTAGACAGATCTGATCCAGAGAATTTGAAGTTGATGTCTAATACTTCACTTTTTTCATCCATATTGGAAAAACTTATGTGATGTATAAAATCTAAGACACTTTAGTATTTGTTATCAAAAATGGTGTTAAGCATTTGTAATAACTAGGAGAATTTTGAGCCATATTAATGGTAAGTGCCCCAAAATCACTTTATTGTTATCCTTCATGTAGACAGGTTGCTGCATAAGATCCAAACTGTAATCTGGACACTTCTGATGATAACTAAGTATTTTCAATAAAATCTGATTTTGTAATATTTGGTCTGGAATGTATATTTATAAAATAATCTGTAATTTCAAAAGTTGATATATTGAAGACTATATTTTATTTTCATTTATTTAAAAAGCTGCTTCAATAAATACTTAGATGCCCTTTTTAATTAAAAAATTTTAGTAACTGATTATTAAGATATTCTCTTAAAATTTGTTTGTTGGAAAATAATAGAAAGATCATAAAAACATTTTAAAAAGGAAAATATTTATCTGTATCCAGATTAAATATTTCATCTAAATTATTAGAAATACTAGATTACTATTTTTGATTAAATTATATGCATTTACTATTTTAAATTAAACATTATATTCCTTCAAACCCCAAGCACAAAATTTTCAAATTAAAACTGGATATAATTTTTTGTAACATCCACTGGTATGATTTTTAATAACAAACATTATGTACCTGTAAATTTAATATTAATATTTTAAAGCACTGAATTACTATTATAACACAGCAAAATAACAATTTAGATTTACACAGTTAACAGCATTTAAATATTATTTTGTTTAAAACAATTACCAATTATTTCTGCATTATAATTATTACTTAAAAGCTTGTCTTTACAAAGGAATACTTATTAAAAAATACATTGCTTTACAGATTTAAAAAGAACAATGAATTTTAATACTGTAGCAAATAAATATTTTTAAACCATGATATTCTTCTTTAAAGTAAATTTCTTGCTTGACAACCAGTAAAAAAATATATTTAACATATACTTACCAAACATAGCCACAGTACTATATACTCATTAAAAAAAGTATTGAAGTACTGATTCAGAAACAGCATTCCTGGCCCTACAAGTATTGAATCCAAATAGTCAACTTCACTTTTTGTCATATGTGCAACCTGTACATAAGAAAATTTTAAGTTTTGTATATTAATTTATCAATGATCATAAACATGAAATAATCCAAATAAGTCATTTTGTGTATTAGTAAAAGTAAAGATTTTTTATTTTTCAAAATGCTAAATATCTTCTTAAAGCCTAGAAGCCTGTGCTTGTAGAAAAATAAATTACTTTAAGGTCTTAAAATTCTGCAATCTGTTCTATTGGCCAGTCCAGCAAAAATTAATTTACTATCTACTGTGCAGCAAAACTTATCTATCTACCATCTACTACGCAGCAAAACTTAATTTTTTGGAGAGATAATTTAACCTTATAGCATTTTTATTTATTTGTGTAACTATCTGCAAATGAATCGCAAGTAACTTGAGCTAATTTTGACATTTTTTTTCCCCCCAACATTCCTGCTTTTCTCTAAATCTTGATTTTTCTAAAATCTTTATATTTTTAAAAATAGTAAATTTATTTTTTCTACTGCTATTAGATAATGTGAAACATATATGAAGCTATGAGAAACATATATAGTAGCTGGGAACATCATGTGTTCAAAATGCAGAAATAATCTTCAGCAACTGTTCCTTTTCCAGCAACATTTTAAAGCAATGAAAAATTTTAATGGTGTAGGCAATAATTACACCTTATGCCAAATTGATGCCATTTAGGTTTCTTTGTTTTCTCATTTAAATTTAATTCAAGGAGAAAGTCAAAATTGTTGAAAAAATGCCTAATACCCTCTGCATTTCATGATATACTAAAGTTCTATCCTTATCTAAATTTTAAGACAAAACCATTGAAACATTTTATTAATGTGATAAGTAAAAAAATGCACATAATATTTTAATATTTTTTCAACTATTTTTAAACATTTTTTTTTTTTATATAAAAATAAATATAAAACTGTAAAAGAACTACTTGATACTTTAGCCTAATTTGTATAATCAGAATGAACATTTATTTTCAGTTAATAGTACACTTCAATTAATGATACTTACCACTAACTTATTTGTAATTTTAGATGCCACCACACCAAATGCTAAAATGTAGAGACAAGGGTGGTTTTCATAAATATTTGTTATTGATTTTTGATATATAATAAAAGCTGGAACAACAACAAGAGCTAATGGCATAAATGGAGACAGAATACTGGTGCCCTAACAATAAAAATTAATAAATATTAGAATATACAAAGATTTAATACATTGCAGCATAATAAGCATTATTTTAACAAATATATTGTTCATGTAGCATTCTTGATAGTGAAATTAAAACAAGAAAAACTTGAGTAGCAGATTTATATAAAGCAACCAAATGAATGTATTAAAACAATAATATAATCTGATTTATTTATCAGCTAAAAATGTTCATATTAATATCATTAAACGCATTCATCATTAATAAATGAGATGCAGAACTAAAAGCTCCACTATTGAAATATACTAACAACAGTTCATAGGAAATAAATATTTAATATAAATTTAATAATTTA
>BPLQ01001154.1:168198-200705 GCA_021605075.1 Caerostris darwini
GATACGAGCAAGGTTGCGGAACGAATTAAACTCGTATGTCGAGGTACCACTGTATATTAATGCATTAAGAAATTAATTTATTTTAATTCACTTTTTTATTCAAATTTTTGACAAAAATTTATAAACAATATATTTAATGCCAAAAATTTTAGTTTAATTTATGTTAAAATAAAACAATTCACTTACATGTGTTGACCATATACTTGGTCCAAATAATGCAGATATCAAATGTATGATCATTACTGTATACTGAGCTTCAGTAACATCAAATCTAAAAACAATAATATACACTAAAGCATGATTGATAAAATTGCATTTAAAAACAAAAAAAAAATTATTTATTACGATAATAAATTATTAAATATGGCATTACTTAATATTTAACAATATTTATTTCAAATTAATTTAAAAATTATTTAATCTTTAATTATATTTAAGATTTAAAAAAAGTTGCTTTATAGGATACAAAATATGATAAAATGCTTTTATCTGCAGAATTTCTTTAAAGCTATTATTGAATGTAACAAAAATAAAGAATTCATATAGCATGGTCTTACCTTCCAAATCTAAGAGTTCCAGAGACATAGGTTTGCCAATGAGCAATATAAAACAGTGTCATGGCAATGAAACATTGGAAAAACATCCATGACGGATACATGCCTAATTGCACAGCTATGCATACTCCAATTGAGACAAAAACTAAAATTTTAAGTTAAAAACTGTAAAAAATACTATGAAGCTTAAAAAATTAGATATTTTACATTAAAATTATAATTTTATAGCAATTCTTATAAATTACTGCATGATTTAAATGCTTTTGCATTATTTTGGAAACAAAACTTTATATACATAAAAAAAGCATATTTTTTAAAAATATAGTATTTCAAATAAGTAAAGAAAACATTAAAAAATATTCTACATAAATTTTTTTTTAAAAAATAGTCTTTTTTAGCAATTATTCTTAGAAAGTTATTTAAATAATTTTAAAAAATTATGTAAATGATTGCAATGATGGTGAATAAAAAAAGAACAAAAGAATTAAACATATACATAATTTTCAATGAAAAATGCTTATTAAGCAAATCAAAAATGTTTAATTATAATTAAACATTAATTAACTTGATTAAATTAAATTGTTTGCATATTTTCTAAACAGAAAAAAATATTTTTAATAAAACATAACTCTCACAAGCCATGCTTAAATTGCATAAAAATTAGTTTCTCTTTATTATGGGGGAGGAACCATAATTTTTTTTTTTTATTTTAAAAATTATATTTTACAAAATCTTCAGTGTATTAAAAATAAACTTTAGAGTTGATTTTAAAACTTGAAATTCAGTAATTATTATGAATCCAAAATAAAATATACTAATTTATTTCAGCAATTTTTAAAATCTGTAAAAATTCTATCAATATTTATATTTCAAAGAAAATTTTTTTACTAATATTTATTCTTTATAATGAATAATAGCGTAATATCAATGGCTGGCTAATAAATAATTTCTCACAAAAAAGATCTTGGTTAATTCCAGCTTCTAACTTATTTCACTTTTATATTTCCCACACAACTGTGATTTTAAACATATGACCATAAAACCTAACCTATCAAGCAAATCAAAACAAACTCAAATTTTGAATAGCTCAATTAAATATCACTTCAAAATTTTTGTTAATTATCTCTTTCATTTAGCTAAGCAAAATACCAATATTTTGTTTCATAGTGATATGAAACCCATAATTGCAGATATTACTGAATACCTATATAAATCAATTACATATCTTCTTTTTAAAAATACTAGAAGACAATTTATCAAATACCAATTAAATATTTACTACTAATATTTTATATAACAGTGAAAAATATTTGGCTTTTCACAGCTATTGATTTCCAATAATTTAATACTTGTATATATATATTACATTAAGCAACACAACAAGAAATATAGTTATTAACAACAATAACTATATCATTCAACAATTTAAAAACATAGGCATCTAGGTTAACAATTAAAAAACATAGGTATTTTTAAATATACTATCAATAATTATCTTATACAACCTAAGAGAATAAAAATTTGAATGATTAAAAATCGACTTTCAGAAACTTTAATGTACAACATAAAATATGCATTAATGCCTACATGTACGTGGTTGGTAAAATATACATTATAAATATTGTATATTTAAAAACAAATATTTTTTTTTTTAATTTTCAATTTCCCAAATTTGAAAAAAAAAAAATTAAGGGAATTTTAATTTATTTCATTTAAAAATAAAGGTTAAAAAAATCAACCAATTCAAAGACTGAAAAAGATAAGGTATCAGTTGGATCACTGGATATCAGATGCAATTTTTTTTTTTTTTTTTTTCTCTTGTGTGCCGATCAAAATCTTTTAATGCAATGTTTGATTTGAATGTCAAGGTAAGTGAAAGTTATTGAATGCATGTTTGATGATTTGATTACTAAGAATGTTCCGTGTTCAATTTGTGGTAACAATATGATTCCATCTGTTACTCCACTTCGTGAAGAAAAGTAGTAATTTTTGCCTTTCATGATTCATAAAATTTTTTTTAAAAAAAACTGTTTTATTTAAATTCTGTTGCTTAGAATTTGACAGAAACCTTTATTTTTGCATTCTATAAAATTGCTTTATTTCACTTAAAATTGTATACTATTATATTTTATGCATTTCAGCATTTTTTTCTCTCAGAAATACTGCTTTTTTAATTATGTTACACAGAGCTAGACAAGATGCTGCTTTCCTTAAAAATCACTTCAATCTCCTTTAAATTTCTCCAATCTCCTTTAAAATCACTTCAAACTCCTTTTAATCACTTTAATCTCCTCCAAAAGGACAATTCTCAACAAACACTGTTGAGAATTGTCCTTTCCAACATTTATTTCATAAAACATTGATTAAGCAATAAAGCTTAATTTAACAATAAAATTAATTGCTTTTTATTTTATTGTTTTACTTTATATCAAATTTTTGCTATTTCATAAAGAATTTATGAAAAATATTACTTTAAAAAAAATTTTTTTTTTTAGATAATTCTTCATTTTTATTCCAATTCTGTTTGCTGAAATTGAGTTACGTTCGTGGTAGGATTACATTTCAGTTTGAAGTGGAAACCATCACTTGTCGTCAAGTCACCACCAAATGAAAATCACTCAAAAAAAACAATTGCTTCTAAATTACAATTTTACTGCTATAATATAAGGTGTGATTCTGCACTTTAGAGTTTAAATTTTGTTAACTCTCTTTTCCGTGAGAAATAGAATCCCTGATGGGCAGCAAAAAAATACAGCCAAGTTCATTTTGTTTCCTTAAGAGGGGACTTCATGAAAACCAAAAACCGCATGGGGAAAAAATTACCAAATAAAAAAGCAGAAATCTCATATACAACACAAAATATTATATAAATTTCACACATTTTTTTTTTTTTTTTATTCTAATAGAAAAAAAAAGAATTTTTAAATATAAATAGTTAATAATGAAATCAAATACTAATAAATGCAATTAACATTAATAATCAATCAATCTAAAATGGATAAATTATTTCATTAATTCTATTTTATTCTAATATTACTAAGAAATTACACTTAGTTAGTTAAAAGAAACCAAATTAAATTTTCTGAAGAACTTAGGGTTTTGAATTAGCTCAATAAAAGTAAGAGAAATTATCAAGTTTATTTACCTGTAGACAGTGAATCACAACCATGATCAAATAATTCCCCAAGTGGAGAACTAGTTCCAGTTCTCCGTGCTTGTTTACCATCGCAGGCATCTAATGTTTGATAAATAAAAAGACCCACAGCACAAAGCACAAATGCCCAGCGAGGAGCCTATTTGAAAAATATTAGTTTAGTTTACAACATTTATTTGACTATTTAGCTAAATTTTAAAAAATTCTTGTTGTTTTAAATTTATTAATATGGATACACATGAAATGACAAAATCATTATTGGTAGCATAAAACAATACCAGGAGTAAATGCTTTAGCTAAACTAAATGCATAGTTTTTGTTTAAAAAACTTCACAATCATATACATTAAATACAGAATTATGCACTAAAAATAACACATATCTATACATCTTCATTAGAAAAGATTTAGAAAATTTGAAAATATTCAATTTCAAAATATTGTAACTAATATTTTTTTTACTGTAACACGCAATATATACATATATATTATATATATAAAACACAAATTGCATAACGTTTATCTAAATAATATAAAAATGTAATATGAATACTTGCTTCTTTTATTCCATCTGAACTGTAAAAAACTAAAAGTAAAGATGTAAAGATATTCATCATAAGGCCAGTAATAGTCATGAGATTGGGTGCTAACCATAGCGGTAGTTTTAATACAAGCCAATTCCAAAAAGGTTGAACAATTGGATCTAATAAAGTACGACCTGTAGAACTGTATCGGTGGTCACTCAACCGTTTAAGTTGAATAGGTGACAGAATATCTTTTGTTAAAAACATTTTTAATAAATTTATGTTATAAATATATATATAATTATTTCTATTGAATTAATCGTAACAGTTCAAACACAGTACAGTGAACTCCTAACAGTTCCAAGACCAAAATTACATTATTTGTCAGATCGATCACACTTTATATTTCAGTAAATAATGTTAAACTGCACATTCGGGTGTGCGCACAAAATTGCAATTCATACTAATACAGAGGAAAATTTATGTTTTATGTTATTTTTCCGTGTTTGCAAGCTTAATTTTTATCTAACCTCTTTCACAAAATTTTCAACTAAACTTCTTACGCAGAACTCGAAACTAACAATTATAAACAAAGTATGTTGCCAACATATTTAATCAATATTGCCAACATATTTGAAAATTCAGATTATTAAACAAAACATACTTACGACTGATGTTAAAATAAATTTTATACGTCACGAAAAATTTTTATGCCTATGATTATTATTTTTTTGCGAGCAAATTTTCCCCTTACTTACGATATGTTAATCGATATATTTACCAAAATTAGTATCGTTATCGTGAGCGAGGTTTTTTTCTCTCGTATTTTTTCTATACTTTCGTTTCCATATCTTTTGTTTCTTCCGTTGTCAAATCAAGGAACCGGAATGTGAACATTTGCAAGATTTGTTTGGTTCTAATCACAATGTGTTGTTGGAAAGTTTATAAATGATTAAAACATGATGTTTTATTTGTCCTGGAGTGTGTATAACCAGATCTAAAATGACAAATTTGTTTCTTTGAAAAGTATTATTGTGTGCTTCTTCGGAAGACATTGGGTTTTGAAATGACCATGATTTACGTAAAAGTTGTGTGTTTGTTATGTTTCCTGATGTTTACGATAGCAGGTAAAACATTATTATTTTTTTTTTCCATTTTTTTTCTTTCCTTGTTATGACAATTTATAGAAGGATATATTTTACTGTTTATTAAGCTGATTGCGTGGGCGTTATATCAGAATGAATGTAAACAAAACAAATCGTGCCCGCTTTTTGAGATTCTTCAAAAATAACATAAATCTAAGCAATTTTATTCTTCATTATCAAAAGACAAATATTTTATATTTAAATAAAAATTCTTCTATTTTCCTATAATTTTAAAAATTGTCTCTACAGCTTATAAATTGTAATAAAAAGTTATATGTGATATAAATGGTAAATCAATGTGAAATTATTTTCAAGAACTTCTAATACAATTATAAAATCACTATAATTATGTTTAAATATAATACAATCTTATGTTGTATTTTATAGGTACATATTTGTTGTACGTAACTTATTCAGAATCAGAAAGTTTTTATAATGTAAAAGCAAAGTTTAATCTCAAAAGTGACTTATAATGAGTTTCAATTATGCTTTCTCTTTGTTTTTAATTTAACAATCAGAATATTGTTTTAATAATTTAAGATTGAAAATATGATCTCCATGTACATCAGTAACATTTGCTTCTATATGTTCAAAGAACATATTAATCAATTTCAAAGCGGTTTGTTATTGGCATGAAGATTTATCAAAGAGGTTGTTTATTAAAAGGGGATAACTATCCTGTATTCATTAAATAGGAATTTTTAAATTGAGAAAAAAAAATGCTTCATTAAAATTTTTAACTCGTCTGATTTTCATTATAATTCAAAGATAAAAAAAATTAGTAATAATTAAAATTTCAAATGGTTGCAATATAAAAAAACTTCAACTTATTACTAATAATTCATTATATATAATATTCTTCACATTTTGTAAAATATAAAGATAATCTTTTTAATCATTAATAAAGCTCACTAAAAATATTGCAAAGATTTATACAAATTTATTTTTTCTTTTGTAATTAAAAAATATTTTTTCCAGACTGGGCTTGCCCTTTAATTAAATTGAATTGTTTTTATCAATTCATTTTATTTATATAATTAAATACATCCGTGCAAGCATACTTATTAGAAATTCACAAATAAAATTCTTAAATTTCCATATCAATTTTCTCTTAGAAAAAGTTATACAATATTTTTTTCCCACCACTAATATTATAAAAAGCATCATAGAGTAACCTGTAGATCAAAAACTTTTGATGACTTTAAGATTAGCAGCTATAAAAATTGGGGGAAAATTGCAAGAATGCTATGCAGTAAGTGCATGCCCAAAATTTTTTAAAGAACAGTATTATATTTCTTCAGCTGAATATTATGGTGAAGTAGCAATATATAAATTATTGAATAGTGAAAAGAACTAAAAAAATTTAATGCCAAAAACATGGGAAAATATCCTTTAGAATGTTGGAGAAATATTATATTTCATGATAAAAGCAAATTTAATGCATTTAGATCTGTTAGTATCCAATGATTTTTTGGAGGGGAAAAAAAAACTTTGCAAAGCAAACTTACTTCAATCATTAAACATGATGACATAGGAGTATGTGTTGATATATATATTATATGCATATCATCTCTTGTAGTTACTCAAAGCGTACTTGAGTAATTACAGGAAGAACATGCATGCCAGACTATGTGCCTTGAATGCTCAGTTGTAGTCCCTATTCAATTTTTAAAATGCCTACCCAGTCATCACATTTCAAATGAATAGAATATATTTGAATTTAATATATAAATAACAAGCACAATAAAGAGTTAATAATTCATATAGTATTCAATTTCTTTTCTGCTATCTAAAGCAAATTACAAATTTTATAAAATACCTATATTAGGACATAAATGTAAGAATGTAACTTAATTATTTTTTAAACAAAAATTTTTGCTTTTTAACAATTGAGATAATAATGTTTTGTAGAAGATCTTGTGCATATGACATATATATCCAATAGAATGATTCAATTTCATTTTCAATTTAAAAATTTCTATCAAAAATAAAGTTAAACCCCTAATACTTCATCTTCATCAATGTTAAGGTATCCATTATTTGAAAATTATTCCAAGGTTTCAAAATAATTCTAGTTACATATACTATTATATCATCCTAACTATTTACCAAAATATGTTGGAAATTTATAGGAAAGGCATAGTTATGGCAGAATGTCGAAATAACCTGGAAATCGGGGAATTTTATCGATCTGGGCTAGAATAATTAACTTGTTTTGCAAAGAGTAGTTTTAGTTTGGTTTGGTTTGTCGCTCTACAGTCATATTGTGCACATTTTAGGCTAAACTGACCGGGACCTACAGTTTAAAGTGGATTCTGAACCACTACAAACATCCATGTCACCGCCGGGACTCGAACCCGAAACCTGTGGTACTGAGCGCTAGCCACTCAGCCATTCAGGCCCCAAAAGTAGTTTCAAGTAGAAGCTTAAAAAAAAAAAAATTTTGTATAATAAATGTAATATACTGTTTTAATAGAATTTTTTTAGAATGTTGAAATTATTTTTTTTTAATTAAATTTCATAAAATATATTATTTTGTCATATTAAATAACTGATAAAAGTGTTTTTAATAACCTATGTTGTACACATACAGTGATTCTGAATAAACTAATATAGAGCCAGAAAACTAATATAATTAGTAACACAAATTAGAGAAATTTGTAAATTTAGTCAGGAAAAGTCGGGAAATTTTTTTTCTGTAGTTTCTGTAGCTACCCTGTATGAGGAATAAAAAAGAACTTAAAAATTAATTATAATTAAGTAAAAAGATATTTTGTGATAAAAAAAAATTAATAATATTAGACAAAAAGTTATTTGTCAAAATTCATAAAATGTAAAAATATTAGGAAACCCTAAAAGTGTCAATATTTAAAATTTTATTACTGTTTTGACATTCAGGGCATTCTGAGATTAAAAATTGTGTTGCTTAATTCAAATGATATATTATGTAGTGAATCTGTATTTCAGACTGAAAACATTAAAGATATTTAGTAAGCAAACATATGAGATATATTTTAAGAATAAAGAAATATTGGATACTTGCATATTAACGCTACCTTGGCTACAGATTTGGCGGTTTTTAAGTGGCGCCAATCTAACAGCTACAGATTTGCTGATTTTTTAGTGCTACGAAAATGCATATTTGGAATTTGCCAGAAACAGAACAAGATGCAATTTTATTTTTTCAGGGGCGAAATATTTTACCAAAAAAACGAAAATGTCCCAATTCCCATGACATGAAACTTTATTTTGGTAAATGTAAGTTTTGGAAATGTAATTTCAGTCAGTGTGTTTATCATGTGGGACTTAGAAAAGACAACTGGTTTGAGGGAAGCAGAATTCCATTTAAAACCACCAAATCTGTAGCTGCGGTTGGCGTTCAAAAGATAACTGCGTGCGCATGCGAGCAACAAGATTGCTCTTTATTGGCAACTGTAGCCAAGGTAGCGTTAATACGTAAGTACCTATATTTGTTTCATTAAAGTTTTTAATAAAAATAGATTAAATAATTGAAAAATGGAATATATCATTGATTTTAATAATTACATTTTTATATAAAATGTTCATACATTGTAAATATTTAAATGAACAATCTCTTTAATTCAAAATATATTTTGTTCTTGAAATAAGCAATGATATTAATAATTTTCGTTTTTATTTTAATAATAATTATAAAACATATAAACGAAAAAAGCATTGCTCTACTAGACTTGTATCACAAAAAAATTTACTAGAATAGAAAGGGAAAAAAAATTTTTTAGTTTTTAAAAATTATTACTTTTTTTCTTTTACTGATATTGTTCTTTTTTCGTTTTAATAGATTCATCACCCAAAATGAATGATGATGAAATAGATGCTGTTACAAAAAATCTAATTCATGGATTACCTAAAACCAGTAATAAAAAGGTCTTATATTTTGCTGCCCATTTTCCACCAGAGTTGATAAAGGATGTACAAGAAAGCTTTGCCAAACGAAAACTTTCTTCTTCAGATTTGATTGATAAATTGATCCCTGAAAAAAATAAACTTGTTTTTGTAAGTAGTGAAAAAAAAGGGTTAAATATAAAATCTTTTAATACTTTATGTATGTCAAAATTCATCATAACAATTATAGTATTAAATTACAATAAATTATATTTTATATATATATATATATATCGCTCGTATCTATTATTTTCAACAATGAATAAACATATTTTTTCAGTGATTTTATAGGTTTTAATATCCTAGTATCAAATACAGCTCTATTTTTTAATTGGTTTACTTGTGATATATTTTTTTCTGCCAAATTATTCTGAAGTGCTATTATAATATTATTTCTGAGAAACATTTTCACATTCATTAGTTGATTTTTATTTCATAATTTTCTCATTTAATGTTAAAAAAATTTTTAATCATATCGGATTAATGGTTTGGTGTTAATCATTACTGCTAGGGCAAAATCTAATTAGAGATATTATTAGTTTGCTTCAATCTGGACTACCTTCAACTACTAGGGCTGGCAAAAATTGACGAACAAAACATAGGGAACACTAAAATATTTAAAATATATAATTAATAATTAATTAACAATTTAATTTTAGCGAATATATCTTTTTAATTCCATTCATAACATTATGAATGATATTTTGGGTGAAACTGTCATCAATTGGCAGATTCTGAAAAACTTGGTTTTTTTTCCAAAAAGAGCATCGAAAGCAGATAGCTGAAAACATGATATCCGGAGTTTTTATGGACTCCACCTTCAAGAAATGCATAATAACTGGTGATAAGATATGGGTTTATGAGTACCAACAAACAAGACAACGGTCTTCTGAATTGTGCTTTGAAACTTGTAATAATAAATAAAATTGTAAAGTGAAAATAAAGATTACATAAATGAATAGATATATGACACTAGAGTCCTTTTTAAAAAATCATCACATTTATTTGGAGAATTAAATAAATTAACCTATATTTGCAATTAATTATAATATTAATAATAATAATTTCCTATTATGATAGGATTAATCTAAATCGTATATTTTATTTATGTTTAAAAAATATGCAGAATTATAATTATTAAACAGCACGTATGATTATTGCGTTGTGCTTAAGAGGCTCTTCATGTTAAAATTTACTATTATTTTAAATTCATTTAATTATTAATGTTACTTAATTAACATTTTCATTGTCATATAATATATTTTCATGAACTTTTTATATGTATTATTTAATTATTATATTGAATGTTAAAATTGTTTCAATTGTCATTTACTTGACATATTTTTTAATTCATTGCATTTAAAAGTAGGTTAAAATAAAAATTCTTTAATGGTAATGTATGTGATCATCTATGCAAATGCTGCTTATTATCATCATCAGCTTTTTATAAGTAGATAAAAATATTCTACTTATAAAAAGCTGTTGTTTCCTTAAAGTATCAAAATTCTTATTTATTTGGATTATTAGCAGTTCTGTGATAATAGTCATCCACTTGTTCTGATAAATTCTTTTTTAAATATAAATGACTTAGTTTTTGTTATAGTTTTTTAAAGATTGTTTATTTCTCTCCTTAATTTATATAGGCATGAGAAGTATGTGGATTTTATCCACTTTTCTAATTTTTTTCAATTATACATTCTCAAACTAAATAAGAGATATAGATGCTTGGTGGACTATATGCAGAGTTTTGAAGTTACCATCTATTTGAAACTGACAATTTATGTGTTTCGCATATTTTGTTTCTGGAGAAATTAAAATGTTTTGAATTTTTCAGACCATAAAGTTACGAAGACCTATGTTGGGTTTGGATGTTGTTGAACAACTAACTGAAGCTGTTGCAGAGCATGCTAATTTGGAGTACGATTCTATAAAAGTTACTAAGTATGAAGTAAGTTGAATTTCGTATACTTAGAATATTGTTGCTTTTATGATGCAAATAACTTTAAAACTTGTAATCAAAAAGTAACTTTTTTTTTTACATTTCATCAAGTTGTTACTTAGTAATACGTAGTATTGTAATTCAATGTCTTAATATTTTAATAGCACACAACAATGAATTTAGAAATACTAGAATTTAAAGATATAAATTGCCGAATAAAATGTATTGTAACATTTAGCAAATGTTTTATTTCTTTACTATCATTTTATCATGTAATTCATAATTTTTCATTTAGCATTTCTTAATTTTGTATACATGGAAATATTGAAAATCTATCTCCTTGTAATATTATTAGTGTTAGCTATTTTAATATTTTTTCCCTTTGTTCCTACAGAAGAAATTTAAAAATTCTAATTTCCAAGTTTTTCTTTTATAATTACTAGTGCAACTTTTTATTTTTGAAAAAATATATTGCTTTCTTTACATATTTAAATAATCAGATGCTTTAATTTTATGTATTCAAACATGTATGCTGCCTTATTAATATTACTTCTAATTCTGTAACATGCTAATTGTATTTATTATTAAAATGAAGCATGGCTATGATATATTTTCACTGCAATTCTTTAGTTTCTTGTTTCTTTCTCCTTATATAAGATTATTAATACTCAAAAGCTATTCCTTTTCTCTTTAGCCATATTTGGGGATGGTAAAAATGTTTTTTGTTTATACTGTTAAAGAAGGAAATAATACTGAAATTTGGAAGTTAAGACCAGTACATGATATTCTTGAACATTTGACTGTCAAGAAAAGATTGCAAAATGCTGGTGCCATAAAGATCTTAGATATTAATGATGGAGATGTAAGTCATCCATTTATTTTTAAACATCTCATTTAAGCTGAAGTGTTTATCACATAGATATGTATATTGCCTTATTAAAAAAATATAAAATAGACAAAACAAACAAAGAATTTGCATTATTAGATATACAATGGAAACAATAATATAAAAGTAAAGCAGGTCTGTCCCATAAATACTAAAGAATAGTGTTAAAAAACTATATTTTAATGCATAACAGTAATAATTTGCTATTTATAATATTTTTTCTCATCTTGCTTCTTAAGATGTACGTTAATAATAGAATATAATAATATAACAAAGAAAATTATATACTTTGATTAAGTATATAATTTTCTTTGTTATATTTTGAAATATATATGTAAAGTACCTTTTTACGAAGTTATGTTTCTGCAAACCATGTTTAGAGCAATGTGTATTAAGACCTAATATGTTTTGGGGTATTCAAAAAAAGAGGGGGAATGTGTGTGTTATAGTCTGCTTTTATATGCAATTGCACCAAAATTGTCGATGGAGTTTTTGCTTTGGATACGAGGGTGTGTCAATATAATGTCTCTGTGTGTGTAGCACTATTTATTGACAGATTAGTTTAATTAGTATTTTATGCTTGTATTAATATTGACAATTATATTTTCAAATTTGTGATAATAGCTGTTATAAAATGATGAATCTAAAAAATGTGTGGGGAAAAAAAGGAGTTAGAATTAAAGGTTATTCGAAATATTTGCATGTATAAAAGTAAATACAGTTCGTTTATGTTTAATTTACCACTTTAATCTCAAAATAATAAATCAATGTAGAGTGAAATTTTTATAGAAAAACACATAGATTTTAATTGAGCAGCATACCTTATAAATAGAATTGTGGCCTAAAACTGAGCAAATCATAATAGCCCGAGGTTAAAGTATTAGAGTTCAAGTATTAATATTAAATTAAACTGTTTATTTATAAATATTCTGGGGGAAAAAAGTACCTTACAGAAAGATCTTGCACAGCATTCTTTAAATTTAAAAAGCACTTTGGTAGTTGCATGAATATATATACCTAGGTGAAAAATGTGTTTATTTGACCAGAACATAAAAACCTGCATATTTCATTTATTATATATATATATATATATATGTATATAATTTTTTTACAGGAATATGCTTATCACTATCCAAATGGGAGGAAAATTAGTGTTCAAAGCATTTTTAGTGATAAGAATTGGGAAGCATGGCAGTTAGCAGTTGTAATATCTGCTAGTTTATTTGCTTTGTTTTTCATATTTGTTATCATTGTAAGTATGTTTTATTGAGTAATTTTTTCTTTTATTACTATTTTTTAAATCATGTAATTTTTTTCCTTCAATCAATATCTTAATTCTTAAAATTTGCTAATTAATATGAATATGTATTTGAATGTTCATTGAAATAGTAGCAATTTATATTTTTTTAAAGCTTCAAAGAATCTCAAGAAATAAAATGCTTTCTCTTTATGAAATATTATATCCTTGAATATTTTGATATTTTTTAATCATTGTTTCTTTTAATTGCAATAATAGATTTTTATTTCATGGAATTGTTTCTTGAATTCCTTATACTTGTGCAATAAAATAATTGCTATTCATGTATTAAGTAATTAAAAAATAAGATATTCATTTTTATTTGAAATCTTAATAAATTTTCAAATATTTCTGATAATTTTATTTTTTATAATCTAATTCTTATTATTAAAAAGTTTTATATTTGCTAAATATTAAATTTTTTAATTAACAAAAAACGAATTATATATGCAAATTCTCTTTCATTGTATTTAATTATTGATTTCACTGCTTGTTTTCTTTTCATTGAAGAAAAAGTTTTATGTTAAAATAATCATGCTTAAAGTAATGTTAAAAAGAAATTCATGAAATTAAATTTTTTTAAATTATTTCCTAAAATTTCATTATTTAACTATCTTATAGCAAATGTTTGTGAGTGCGGGTCGAGTCTCTAAAAATAAAATCAGACCTGTGGAGGAACCTCGCCGTGTGATTGTCCAACCTGTCTTAAGACCAGTGGTTGCTGGTGTTGGAGTTATTCAACCTTTACCTGAAAACCGGGAGCGCCACATTGCAGCAATTGATACTGATTCTGAGCATACACCTAGTCCCTCACGAAGTCCTATGAGGAGAGGTAGAGGATTGTTAGAAAGGTAGGAACTAGTATTAGTATTTTATAAATCTTGAACCAGAAAAACTGTTTTAATGGTAACACCTATCAAACTTTAAAATGTGCTAAAATAAGTATCAAAGAGTTAAATTAATCTACAAAATAATATTTAAAATAAACATACTAATTGAATTTCAATTACTTAATAAAAAATTTATTTACACAATGTTCAATTATAGCTCAAAGCTGAAAAAATTACTTTAGAATTTTAATCTTATAGAACTGTATCTCATTAGTTTAAACCATTATGCAGAACATTTGTAAAATATTTGTTAATTTATATAAAAATTGTCTATGTGTATATACAATATGAATATATATTTTTTATTTATATTATAACTTATTGCTCATTTTTTTAATCATTAAAAAATTTTCTTTTACTCTTAAGTATATAGTTATATATATATTTGCAGGCGTGGATCAAATGCTTCATTGACTTTAGATTTGAATCGTTCTCAAGAAAATATTCATTGTGGAACTCCACCCAAAGAATGGTATGTCAATCATCATTTAATTTGTAATCATTTAAATGTGTATTACTCATTTTCTAACCAAATTAAATAATCTGGTTAGAAAATAGTAACAGATGGTGTATATAATGGTAATGTATGTATATAAAAGAAAAATTTTTATGTATCTAACATTAATTTTTATTTTATAACTATTGACGTATTGCAATACTGACCGCACCATAAGTTTCTAGAAAAGTTTGTCTAAAAAAATTTATGTATATAAATATTTTTTAAATTAGAGCTTTTATGGATAATGTTCACAATAATATAAATATTCAAAAGTTTTAACATTATAGTATATTGGACTTTTCAAAATGGCATACTTTTTTTTCTGCTATTACTTCAGTAATTTTATGTGTATTTATTTTTAATTCTTACAGCTCAGCTGAAGAATTTCTTCAATCAGCAACTAAAAGAATAACTCGTCGTCAACTGCGATCAGCTCTTAAAGATGTTAAAGCACTTCATACAGAATTTTGGGTAGTTATTTAATTTTTCTCGCAACATTGTAGCTATCAAAACATTGCTTTATTCTCTTTGAGATTTTATTTTTATTTACTTAATTTTAAGAAATTTAACTGAGTAATTAAATATAGATGAATTTTTTAATTGTCAGTATTGTAGGAAATAATTATTTTATTTATAGCAAATCATATTATGAGTACTTTAATTAATATTACTTATTATAATTGAAAGGAATGGTAATTATTATTTTCATAATGCATTTACAAAAATAGCATTTCTCAAAGTGAACCAATTATAGGTACTATGATCTTTAAAAGAAATACTGGATCTGAATCATATCTAATAAACATTATTTATTTTTTTTCCCCTTTTATACAATATCTTCCAAATAAATTACTGTTATTTATGAATTCTATTAATGGTGAAGATATAACTTAACTTCAGAAACTTATAATAATTAATAAGTGATACATCTCATTTAATTACATATTTTGATTTTCTTATAGATGTTTATTGGCCTATTTACTAATTATTACAGCATGTAATAAAATGATCAAATTGATAAATATATTAATTATATGATATGTATTGATTATGTAAATTTTAAATTTCAGTGGTTTGTTAAATTTCATTTTTTTCTCTTTAGCACAGAAAGGTTTAAAAGAATCACAAGTGCAAAATTTTAAAGTAATCAATAAATAGTTAACTTTAATAATAAAATTAATTAATAAAAAAATTCAACTTTTAAATCTTAAAATGGAGAATAGCTGGCACTTAATATCTTATAATATCGAAATAAGAAAAATAATTAATTTTTCTTAATGATAGGTATAAAAATATGGAAATGCAATTAAAATCAATTTCATCCTTATTGATGCTATTCAAGAAGTCCATTACATCATGTAATAACACATTTCTTATATTCTGCACATATATTTGATTAGTATTCTAGAATTTGTTTCACCTACTCATAATACTTTTCAAAATATATAATTATTGTTTGTGTGATATGCATAACTTTCTAAATGATATGCATAACTTTCTCAGAAACTATATTCGAACATCTATATCCATCTAAAAGAATTTATAAAAACACCTGTTTCTAATTTC
The DNA here is from genome assembly GCA_021605075.1 of Caerostris darwini. NCBI lineage: Eukaryota > Metazoa > Arthropoda > Arachnida > Araneae > Araneidae > Caerostris > Caerostris darwini. The sequence continues at coordinate 184,575 of BPLQ01001154.1, forward strand.
ACCAGAAGATGTTAACATATTCCTTCAAATGCAAACGGGACCTTGCATACAAATAATTATTAATATTTCAAGACTCAAAATTTAATTACAAATTGTCTGTGAAAAAGAGAAACAACTGAAACACTAGTTCCTTAATTTTCACTTACAAAATTAAAAAAATATTAAATGACTATCTGTCATTTACATGTTTTTTAGGGGGTATTCTCGAACACTATTGAAACAATATAAATTATATTTTTAACTCCTACATGTATATATAGATTCTAAAATGTTCCACAATAACATCTTTTTATTGAAAATACTCTCAAGAATTGAGTGTTATTGTATGTAATATATTAATGTGTTACGTGTATTGTATATAAGTATGAAATAAATGTATAATTCTGGAGGTGTACTGAAAAAATTTAAATATATAATTACAAATCTTAATGCAATCAAATAACTACCCGTTATAAAATTAATTGAACAGGCCTTTTTATAACTGCAACTATTTACATCTTTGATATCACTCTACTAAAAAATGAGCATGTGTATGCTTTTATTCATTTTAAGATCCTAGTCAGTTTTACTGGAAGATATTTATTGAGTACTGTTAAATTTTGCACTTATGTTTTTCACACTAAGAGGAAGAAGAAATCAGGAATAAAGAAAGTCACTGAAAATTGAGAATTAACATAATTTTCAGCTATGTTCATGTATTTAGAACCCAAAGTGGAATCAGAAAATATGTATTGATTAATCTTTGTACATATATTTCTGAAACCTCAACTGTTCCACACTAGTAGAGGAAAAATGTATGCTGCGTCCTATTCTACATAATTTGAGACAAAGAAAAACTTACAGTTACAGATAACTTCACTGGGCTTTGTATTTTCTGTGTAAAAATATGCTATCAAAGAATTGTACAATATAATAAAGGGATTATTATATTAATATAAGTGATTCTTGCAGCTTTTAAGGGAAATAGTGCATTATTAAAAAGTTTTTATTTAAGATATATATGTAATTGATGATATTTTTTTTCCTATAAAATGTAACAATATATCTACTATTATTTTAATATCTCAGAAATCTATCTACATATTAAAGTTATGTAAATTTTATAAACTGTATTTTGATAGGCCGAAATAAAATTAATTTTTTTTTTTATTTAAGGAAATTCCCATGAATCACCCAGAAAGAGTTGAAATTGCAGGATCGGGTACAAAAAATAGATATAAAACTATTTTGCCAAGTAAGATATTTTCATATAATTTTCTATTTGTTATTCTTGTTTAACATTTGTATTAAATTAAGAATATAATCTTATTCCTCCTTTATCTTTGTGTTTAAAATTTACTTTTTGTTTTATAGATGAAACAACTCGTGTTCATCTGTATGTAAGGAGTGAAGATCCTCTTTCTTCATATATTAATGCCAATTATATTAGAGTAAGTACATCATAATGAACTATAATTATTCTTTAATATTATATCACCATTACTTATGTATTAAAAAAAGTATATGTATCTTTTTTTGTAAATTTATATATTTTTTAAGTGTAATATTTTGCTTAATAATTTAATAATAAAATATCTTATTAAACATAAGTGTCATTTAAGCAGTACATGATAATGATTATTTCTAAAAATCTAAAAAAAGTGTTAAAAATATAAATATAAATTTAGACTATTAATTCTGTTGTCTACAAATAATTTGTTGGTCATCAAAAAAAAAAATACCATCATAAAAAATTTGTAATTTTTATTCATAAAAATTTGACAAGCTTTTAATAGCTAACCATTGATCAAAACTTTTCCTTTGTTAATTAAATCATTTATTATATTCTTCATACACACCATGAAACAACTACAATAAAATGAGAATTTTTTTAGTGTAGGAAGCATACAAAATGAATATTTAATTTGAAAGGAAATATTTTTCATACCATATTAAAATGTGTCACATTTTTTTTTTTTTTTATAATAATCTAAGATAAATTTTAATTGCAAACTTAAGGATTTCTCTTTTCCTTAAAATTAATGGAGTGTAGTGCAAAAATTAACCTTGGAAAAAATTACAAAGTTGTAACAGTTTTTTAATCATCTGAAAGTATACACTCAATAGCCAAAACATTATGATCACCTGTCAATAACGAGTTGGCCCACCTTTGGCACGCAACACAGCTTCAACCCGCCTTGGCATGGATGCTACAAGTCCTTTGTAAATGGCCGGAGACAGATTGTACCAGATGTTTAAGCAACGGTCACGCAAATCCAAGATATTGCAAATTGGTGGTCTTTGAACTCTGAGCTGCCGTCCCAGGACATCCCAAATGTGTTCTATCTGATTGAGATCCGGTGAATTAGGCAGCCAGGACATTAACTGGAATTCAGCATCATGTTCCTGGTACAACTCCAACACAATTTTAGCCTTGTGACAAGGGGCGTTGTCCTGTTGGAACATTCCATTTCCAGCTGGAAAAACAAGAGGCCATGTAAGGGTGCAACTGGTCCACAATGATGTTCAGATACCATGTAGCATTCATGGTCTGCTCTACCACAACCATGGGTCCCAGTGACGCCCAAGAGAACGTCCCCCAAAGCATAATACCGCCACCGCCGACTTGTGTATGACCTACTGTACATTGAGGGAGCAACTGTTCGCCTGGAAGACGACATATCCTGACACGGCCATCGGCGTGATGAATGACAAACCGCGATTCATCTGACCCATGGACCAGTCACGATGTTCCCGGGCCCAGCGCAGTTGGCGATGACGCTTGGTCAGCAAAGGCACACGAGTGGGACATTTGCTGTGTAGCCTCATATCCAACAGTGTCCGCTGAACATTGTGCTCCGATACTATTCTACTTAGCACTGCATTGTATTGGGCTGTCAGCTGAGCCACTGTCTGGCTCCGGTTTTGCTTCACCATGCGAGACAGTCTCAGACGACCTTTTTCTTTGATAGTGTGTGGACGTCCAACACCATGTCGTCTACTGCTGATTTCACCGTCTTTCATCCACTTTGCATAAGTACTAACAACTGTAGATTGTGAACAACCCACGAGTCGTGCAGTTTCGGAAATACTTGTTCCGAGCTTTCGAGCCATTACAATCTGCCCTCTATCAAAGTCGCTTTGATCCGCAGCCTTTCCCATCACACACAGAAGTAAGTGAACGAATGATTCTTCAGACTCTCCAGCAGCAGTTAAATACAACTTCCACCTGATTACGTGCCTTCCACGTCAGTTCTTCCACTTGAGTTCATTGCAAAATGTAGGGGTAGTCATAATGTTTCGGCTCTTGAGTGTATATTTGCAATTAGAAAAAACAATAGAAAAACATTGTTTACAGCTAAAATTGTACAGTTACAGCTGAAAGCTATTTGCTGTGAATCAAGGTTTTATAGTAAATTATTTTTAATAAATCAATATATTTCAGCTGTTGCTGCTAGGAAAAATATTTATTGCAGATAATATTATTAAAGTTGTATTTTTTTTTTTTATCCTAGTATGTCAAAATGTTTGTAGTGGTTCGGAATCCACTTTAAACCATAGACCCCTGTCTAATTTTATCAGAGAGCATTGAAGGGGTTGTGTTACTCACATCTATAGCATATCTTCAAGCTACACCTGAGTAAAGAAATATTATAAAAAGAATTTCTTAAAATTATTTAAGAAATGATTAAGTGATTTATAATCATATTTTATGATTATAAATCACTGGAACGAATCCTCTCATAGTAGATGCTTGAAATGATTTTTTTTCGGACTGCAATTACAGGAAATGTATTATTGAAACTTATTCTTCTGCACTTTGAGCAGCTTTAATCTACCATTCACATTTGTGAAATATAATGCATCAAATGTGCTGTATTAGTTAATTTTCTACCTTGCATCTATGAATCCGAGAAAAATATTCTAACTATTTTTCAGATTGACCCAGTATTATTATTTACTAATTTATTGGCTAAAAAAAAGCTGGTGAAGCATTTTTTTAAATTATTTTTTTGAGAAACTGTATAATAAAACAGATTTCTTTAAGTAGTCTGGTACTATTGCTTTTACAATATCTATGTGCTTTTTAGATGTTTCAGTTAGAAATAATTAGTCACATTTTTTCTTTTCTAGTCCATTGCACTTGATGCATTACATTGCTACTCTTTATCTTTATTTTGTTTTTAAATTTTATGTTCATGTATATGAATAGGCATATTATAAGTAAACAATAATTTATCTATTGTTTTGTAGAAATTATTAACATGTACTATAATAGTTTCGCTAATAACTTTTGATAACTAATTTGAATTTGTAATGTTTAATATAATTACAAAACTTTTTTTTTCTTCCATTTAATTGGGTACGAGTGTGGAAATTAATTTTCCATGTAGATTATTACCCAATGAAGAGAATAATAGCTAAATGATTCATTATAATGTTTTGAATGTTTCATTTCAAATAAAATTTAACTGGAAAAATAAAAAGTCGAAAAGTAAAGAATGAATTCATATTCATTTGTAATTAAAGTACTTTCTTATTAAGTTATAATAAGATTGAAATATGTTCCTGTGATGAATGTTTTTAAAAAGGTGATTTATATCAAATTTGATCATTTTCTTATATTATTAAATGCAAAATACTTTTGATTTTGTAATTGGTGCCAAATTTTTAATTAGAAGCTGCATTTTAAAGTATGCTTTCTGAATAACTGTTTTTAATTGAAAAATCTGTTATTCATAATAGGGATATGGTGAAGAAGCAAAGGCTTATATTGCAACACAAGGACCTCTACAGCATACAATTAACGATTTTTGGTTAATGATTTGGAAAGAGAAATGTCCTTTGATTGTAATGATTACTAAACTAAAAGAGAAGATGAAAGTAAGTTAAAGGGCAATGTTTGTATGTATAATATATTTATTAGAGTATGAATATTATAATTACTTTCTTTTTTTTCAGGTAAAATGTGAGCCCTATATACCTGATTATCAAGACCGTTTTGGTGATATTGAAGTTACAGTTATGCGTGTTATCCCTCGTGATGGTTATACAGTTAGAGAGCTCTTCTTACGCGTAAGTTAAAATTTTTAGATAATTTTTTTAAGTTTCAATTTTAAACATAACAAATTTATTGCGTGATATTTTTTATAATATTGTTACACAAAAGATTATTATAAATATAATTATCTTTATACCAAGCCTAAAGTTCATAAACTCTTACTTTCCTTTAAATTAAAACATTTTTTTTTTTTTCCCCCTATATATTAGCTTGTTTTATTTCTGAAATTCTTAAGAAATTAAAATCGTTATAATAAATATTTGTGATTCATTTATTTTAGAGAGGAAGTGAGACTCATACAGTACATCACTTTTGGTACACTACTTGGCCTGATCATAAAACACCAGCAACTGCAAAGCAACTTCTGAACATGGCTCTAGAAGCAGAGGCTATGAGATTAGGAGATGGTACATTGGCTAAAAGGCCAATGGTTGTACATTGCAGGTCCGTAAATATATTTTAAATAATTGCTGCTTAATTGTAATCAAATATTCTATTGCATTTTATTGTATATCGTTGTTTAAGTATATAATTATTGTTTACTTGAATATTTGGGATATGTTAAAAGTTCAGCATCAAATAAATAAATATATATATATTAAAAGTTAGAAATCAAAATTATTTAAAAATAAAATTCAAAATTAGTCATATGTTAAATATTATTACAAAGCCATATATATTTTTAATTGTTTATGTATAAAAAATATTTGTATTCTGTAGCCCCTAATTCATAAAATATTCTCACATTAAAATATCATTAATTGTTGTAAATTAATTTTAATGAAACAAGCTCCCCTGTTTCAAATTTTCATACAATATGTTAAATTGTTCTATTAAATACCAAATTCTTATTGTATTTTGATTTTGAGAAAATATAAATAAAATTTAATATCCATAACTGTAAACATAGATGACTGTTGTTGGAAGCAAAACAACAATTAATTGTGTAAACTGCGTAAAAGAATTATTAATATAAATTATTATATAGCTAAAAATTAATCACATGAAATTTACTGACATATGAAGAGCAATTATCATATAAATATATCCTTCCAAATTTCCTATAAGTATAAGCTAAATGATAAAAAGCAAACTTAGCTTTTAGTTAATTCTTCTATTAACAATAGAAGAAGAATGTGGGAGAAAAAATTGCTTGTTTAAAACTATTATTTCTTTTACAGTGCTGGCATTGGCAGAACAGGTTGTTTCATTGCTGTTAGTATTGGCATGCAGCAGCTTATAGAAGAAAATTCTGTGGATATCCTGGGAATAGTCTCTTCTTTGAGATTAGATAGGTATGTGTATTGGAATTCTGAAAAAAAAAATTTTTAATTTTATTTTGAGTTATTAATTTTATTATATAATAGAATACTAAGTGAGGTATATTTTTAAAACATATAAGTGTTTTTTTTTTCATATATATATATATATTTTCATTTTTAGTTATTTGATATAATCCATTAAATATTATTGTTACAAGAATAAAAGAAAAGAGCTATAGGAAATGTGTATTGCAAATCTAAAATAAAATGCTGAATTATTTTTTAATAAATGACTTTTTAGAACTTTACAGAAATTTCAATTTGTGTAGAATTAATTTTTATTTTATTTTTACTGGGATTAAAAATCATGTTGATCATTGAATTTGTTACTATTTCCTTTAGCATTTTAACAATTGCTTCTTAATGAAGTTTTATGAAGTTAGCAAACTTGGATATATTCTTGTGTCTATTAAATTTGGTAATTCTTATAGTGTTCTGACCACTTATTTCATAAATTTCTTGGGTTATAGAACTTTGGTATATTGTCATGGTTATTGAATTCAGTTGTGCTTCTTATAGTATTTCTAACAATTTCTTCTTAAATTCTACAGTTTTCAAACTGTGGTATATTTCTATTGCTATTAAATTTGGTTGTTCTGGTAGTACTCTATCCAATTGCTTCATAAATTTCTTGAACGCTATATATTCCATATGTATTCACATAGCATCGTATGTTTACTCATGATAAATTGATATTCTTGAAAGGATTTCAGTTTTTTTTAATTCTATTTTAGTTATTATTTAAAATTTTTGGCTCTGTACATGGTTGGTTATATACAGAAGATTAGATAGTAGTGAAATTTACTTTTTATTAGTAAAAATATTAAGATTTTAATTATTAGTTGATGATGTATGGATTTTTGGAATTTATTCTGGCATTGATTATGATTTAGAAAGACTTAGTGAAGATGCCATCAATATGTGTATTTTTTTTTTAACAAGGTATTAAGAAATTTCTTTTTTTATAATGCCAAATATATGCAGCCTCTATTTTAAGAACTAGTTTCATTCTCAAAATTTCTCCTTTTGGCTTACAGAGCCTCTTATGATATCAAATTTTGAAAGTTTACAAATTTTAGAGCATGTCAAATCTTGTTTGATCAAGAGAAATAGAAAATGTAATTCTGCAAACGAAATTTAGTGCAAGTTCTTGCTCAATTAATTCAGACAGTTCAAAAATTACTGAAATCAGTTTTAGCATCTCGCAAAATTCAGCATAACTCAAACACCAATGAATATTTTGACATAAAATTTCACACAGATGTCAAGGACAATGGCACCAACATAAAAAAAGAAAGAAAAAATTGAAATACCATATGCACGTGAAATTTAAATTGAAAACTGGTCGTACTTTTTGGACACAGTAGTATATATATTTTGAGACAGAGCTTTAAAAGAAATTTTCAATGTTAATTTTACACTGATGCAGAAAAATTGTTGAAGGGTTTCCGAAGTGTATAAATTTTCAGAGTATTCAAATATTTTTCATTTCTGTTTGGGTTTAAAATATGTGAAATTTGTTAAAAATTATGTAACCTTTCAATTTTTAGTGACTTTTTTTTTCTTTCCAATAGAGCAAAAAAGAACAAAAAATATTTGAGGTGCATAAGTGCAAAATTTTAGTTATCAATAAATAACTTCTGGGTCTGCTTTATGGTCTATATACACAAAATAGATGAAAATGATTTATACTTCAGAATAATTGTAAAAATATATAAGTGCAAAATTTTAGAATGATCAATAAGTATCTTCTAGATTGGCTTTTAAATAAAATGGATAATTGCTGGTGCTGGTATTGTAATGCTTTTGTTTGGATAAAAATAAGAGAAGATAATTAATTTTCTTTATTGATAACATAAAAATATGAAATGCATTTAACATTAATTTTTTCTCACTCAGGGTGTCCTGGTTGCATATTGCATCATTTAATATCTTATTTATTATGTTCTGACATCTATTTGATTAGTAAGCTGGAATTTGTTTCAACTACTCAATACTTTACAAAAAATGTCAGGTGGAGTAAAAGGTTTTACACCAAGAAGAGATACCTTCGTACCAACATCTTACATTTCTGTGGTTGTTAGCCTTTCCACAAATGGATTTTTGCATTCGTATGTTGAGAATTGTAATTACACGAATTTGTAATTTGTTAAAAACTTGTTAAATTGTACATTAAAAACGTTTTTTAATATGGAGCCATCAATTCAACAAATCAGAATTATTATGTACTATGAGTTCTGTAATAAACTCGGTATAACTGAATGCCATAAAAAATGTGTGAAAGTTTAGGCATAATTTCGAAAGTTTAAAGTAGGAAATTTTGACATTCAACAGGAATCACATTCTGGTCACCCTGTTGAAGTTAATTGTGAGCAATTAAAGCAAATTATTAATCAAGATAGAAATGTTTCAACATGAATTATTATGTTAGAACTGGGCATTTGCCAAAAAACAATAATTAATGCTGTGAAACACATAAATCTAATTAAGTTCAACTGCTTGGTGCCACATGAATTGACTGCTGAAGACAAGTGCATGAGAAAATCTGCCTGTTTGGCTCTCTATTTTCAGATTAAAGGAAAGAGAAAGACTGGTGAACTGTGAGGGGTGTGCTGCAACAATATAAGCCGCAAAGATGCGTGATCAGCATCTAGGGAATCAGCAGGCTCTGTTACAAGATGAGCCCTAATTAACAGGAAAGTGCTTCTGTATTTGGTAGGATTGCTGAGAATTATTTACAAAGAATACCTGAAAAGGGGGTAAACTATCAACAGTGCAATATACAACATGCTAATCAAACTTTGTGATGCTGTTTGCGAAAAACAAAGAAATGAGTTTGGGAGGAGTTCACAAGTTCTTTCATCTAGATAATTATAAATTTGAACAGAGATTATTATTATCATTATCTTTGCTATTTTCATTTGTATTTATAATGTTACAATAAAAATAAAATTTGTGTCGAAAAACTTTTTATTCAGCGAAATTTGTAATTGTTGTTTGTACTATATGCATCACTTACCAATTATTCTTAAAAACTCTGCAATTCCTACATTCATCTAAATGAATTTACGAAACCCCTGTTTGTGAACGAATGCTATGCTATTTGCTTTTTCTTCATTGAGAATTGTGTGCTATTTATAAATCTTCAATAATCCTTGAGGGGAAAACAGTACAATCATAAATATTCCTTATTGACCAGACAATTCAAAATTTCTAACCATAGTTATTTGCTTATCCTCCTTTCTTCTCCCTTTACATTTTCCTTCTTGCTCTTTAATATTTATTTGGCAGGCATTAAATCTGTCATGGAAAAACTAAACTTGGTTTAACTTGGCAGCAGAATTCTACATATGTGTCTAAATGAGCTTTTTGCTGTATCAAAAGTTCTTACAAGGGAATGATTATATGTAAAAATAATCATATATATGAAACAGTTAATAAAATTTTGTTTAGTTTCATAACTAATCAGCAACTTGTTGAAAACATATGTATCTAGTAAAAACTTAGTTTATCTTGTTAACTTTGAAGAATGAATAGTAAAAAAGACAAGTACCACCATCTATACTTATGCTTCAATTTGTGTAGCTAAAATACACTTTCAAAACCTATAACACTTTTCTGCCATTTGAAAAATATGGTAATATGAATATATCTTAACAGTTATGCATAAAAGATTTTATGTTGGATAGTACAGACACTTATAACAGTTTTAAATAATAATTTCATATAAAAATAAGATAAACATTAATGTAACTTTTGTTCTCTTGAACTCAGTAGTAGTTAATTACATGTTTTATAGTTTTATGTATATTACACTTAATTAATTACTATGTAAAGTTTTTAAAACTTTTATCTGAAGTTAAGTGCACTATTTTTAATCATGTAGCATACTCAATTTCTGGTACCATATTTTATTATGCTAAGATTTCAATTTATTTGTAAAGAAATAATTATAATTTCATGAAAAAAATTTCTTTATTCAGAGGTGGAATGATACAAACAGCTGAACAATATGAATTTGTTCATCAAGCTCTAAGTATTTTTGAGTTATCTCTACCAGGATCTTCTGGGGATTGAAGAAGGAGATCTAAAATTTTGACCTGTATCTAAATGTTTGGTGTTATGATTGATGTGTTGTTTCAGTAAATGTGCTGATTATTACACTTATGTGGTGGTTGGAGGTTTTTCTGTGTGCTGTATGGTGTTATTTAGTTCTGAAGCTTAAATAAAGCATGTTTCAGGCTATTCTAATGCACATAGTGCTATGTTAATTGGAGGTTGTTATTTGTGCCACTTTATAAGAATCAAGTATTATTGTGTGTATGTGTGTTATATGTATCAATGTTTATAAATATTATATGTTTAAATTATCCCCAAGTTTATTTAATCTTGTATTTTACTGTACTTATTATCTGTTGGTAATTTTTTTATTAACTTATGTATTGATGAATACATAAATTATAATTCTTATTACCAACATTAAAAGTTTTTTCTTGTTTAATGTTAGACATACTCTTGTTTTTAGTTTTGAGAACGTGCCTTTGATGTGCTTTGTTATAGTTACTCAATGTGTATTATTGTTTCTATATATTTATGATTGTTACATTTTTTTTAAAAATCATTTTCATTGTATTCTTTTTTTCTTTTCACTTTCATTATTATATGATGAGAAGTGTAAAAATTTGTGGGAAAACTTGTATAAACTATTTTAAATGTGTGTGTAGGTAAGCACACACCTATATTTTAGCATATTTATATTTTATTATTGTTTAATGTACAGTTATACTGAATAATGGCTCATGTAAGTAACTTTGCACAATTCTATATATTACATTTTTAAAATGTCCTATTAAAAATATTTGAGCAAAATCTTCTTTATCTTTATGAAATGTTTGGCTTTATAAAAATATTTATCCTAAACTATGTATTCGAAAGAGAAAAAAAAATGAAGTTTTAAGAGTTTAGTAAAATTTCTAAATAAGAGATGAATTTTATATATTTGAAAAGAGTATATTAATAAAAATAATTTACTGATATAAAATTATATTTATATATACAAATCCCACTCTAAAGAAAATATTATAGAACATTATTGTTTTAATTTTAATAAATTTTATTTTATACAAATATTTCATGTCATAGTTAAAATAAATTTAATCATCTAAATTTAAACCTTTTTTCAAGATTATGCAAATTATGTTTTTCACTGTGATTGAAAGGATATTTCAAACAATTTAATAAATATATCATCATTTCAGAAAGCTGTATAAATGCTAAAATAGAACGAGTATTTTCTATTATCTTTTTAAATTCATACCTCATAAAAAGTATATATACCAAAGTTCCTTTGAAAAAGATTGTGAATAAGCAATTAACTTTTTAGTTATAAATTAATATGTTTTTTTTATTGTTATTATTATTATTAAATAAATTTTATATTTTTATAGTAATTTAAATCATTTTATATTTTTGTTTCTAAAAATGAAAACTAAAGCTTAAATATTGCATTTAATGAATCTAGTTATGACTTCATAATTTCCTTCAATGTTTATATATTCAGGTTTATGTATTGTCATGCTTAGTATTATAGTAATTCATTTTATACAGTTGAACATATCATATTTTAAGTCAGTGATTTTAGTACAAAAGTGGATGATTTTATCAAATTTTGTAAATGCATTTATCAGGTTGTGCAATTTAACAGATCTGAATAATTTTTCTTTGTTCATATTTGTAAAATAATTTGTGAGATCTTCAATGTTTTTTCAGAATTGTGTTGTGAATATTTCTCATTTAAATTTTTACATTTGTTTGTTTAATCATAATTATTTAAATTCATTACCATTTTGAATCATGATCAATATGTATATATATTGTAAAATTTTAAGTTATACAATAAATTAAAATAAGTGATATGCATCTTATATGATTAGTGAAGTGAATTTTAATACTGTAATTTATTATCTGATATGGAGTTAACGTTTTGAAAAATATACCATATATTCTTTTAAAGATGAGTAATGAAGTAAACTTGTATACATACAGAATGCTAAAAATGAAAAGTATAGAAAGATGTTTGGAAAGCTGTTTGCTGGTTTGATTTATTTGTTTGAAAGAGCTGTTTGGATTTCCTACTATGTACTAAAAATATTTAGTATTTATATTAAAATATTGTTAAACAGTAACTATATGATTTCTTTTTTTTTTTACCCTCTATCAGACTATTTCCCGTAATATCATTTAAAATTGAAAAAATTTAGTCATTCATCTTCATCTTCAATTAGTGAAATACAATCTGTGGTATCAACTAATATTAAAGTAATTTTGTTCTATTCAATTATATTATGGCAATTTTGTTGAAATTCTAATATTCTTTTGTTTGACATATATTAACAAAGTTTCACCCCACCCACCCGGAGGCATTCGGAAATACTGAAGACCAATCATTCATACAGTATATAGTTATTTGATTAATACATTTTTGTCTATTTATGATAAATACTTTTATCTATATATAGGTTTAAATATATAAAATTATTTGGAAATGTTAAATTTTGTTTTATATTGATGAATTTTGTAATATTTGATTAGAATTCACTTCGCTATTTCCAATTGATGTTGATATATGATTATAAATTAATTGAATATTTTTTTAAAGAACTTTTCAACTTGTCTATTAAAAAATTCCAGCTCTTGAGTTTGTTGTGATAAATTAATGATATACTGGAAAATAATAAAGGATATTAAAACAATATATTATTCACCATAATATATTGTTGGAAAGGTGATGTTCAAATCCATAAATTTTCATAATCTCTGATTCAAAGTGTTATTAATGCACCCATTCAAAAATATTCACTTATTACTATTTTTTGTATATTTTGAAAGTTAATAGAGCAGATTGAATTTTTAATCAATAATTATAAAACTTATTGGTCTTTTTACTCATTCATATTTAAAAATATATATATATTTCTTCCATAAGTGTACTGTGTGTTAAATTATCAGAATTTAGTAGATTGCCTTTATTTTGCATTTTTTCCAATAAATAATATACATATTTAAAAGAAATTTTAAAAAATGTAATAAATTCTGCAGTTTTTTTTTTTTTTTTAAGAAATTGCAGAGAATGAAAATATAAATGGAATTTTTACCTAAGCACCAATTGTTTTTCAGTATTTTTCTAGTAATTTCCAAAGAAGGCAACATTACAAGTTGCAACTTGGTTTAATGTAAATTAAAGAAAAATGTTTTAAATAATTCTGTGAGGCACTTTTGTTAAAACAAATATGTTAACAATAAGAAAAAGTCATGTCCAATGTGTTAACAAAAATTAATATAACTATGTTATATTCACTTTTGTAAGCTTCCAAACTGTTACTTTTAAGTTTCTTAAATGATAACAGTTTTGAAATGTGAAATTGTGTTTACTTTTTAATGAATTACCCTAAATTAGTAAAAATTATTTTTCATATAAATTAAATTTGCCTGTTGTGATATTTAATGTTAGTTTTCCATGATTAAAAAGTTGTCTCTGTGAGTGTATCATCTTTCATTTTATAAGTTTCCTAATAAATTAGTTGCAATTTAATTGTAAAGTAATGTCTTTAATTTGTAGTAATTTGATTTAATTGCTTAATTAAAAACTATTATAACTACTTAAACTTCAAATCATTTCTATTAACGAAGCATTACGTTTATAAATGTATTTTAATTTATGAAGATGTATATTTCATGTGGAGAGTATATATACTCTCCACATGAAAAAAATATTTATTTTTAAAAAGAAAAAATATTGAATTTTTATAAATATATTTTACAATAAGTTTATGGTATTAAAAGTACACATTTAAAAGTTAAAAATTAATTTTACTCTTATAATTGTATGGATTTAATTCTTTTATTTTTTTGAATTTATTAATGATAAAATGATTCCTTTTAATCCATGATTTTCATTCTCATATAATTGTGCCATATGTTTAACTTAATGTTTATATATTTATTTTTAAAGGATAACTTTTGTTTGTTTAAAATTATTAATTTTTATTGTAGTGCTTAAGTGAAGTTGTGAATCCAGACATTTTTATAATTTGTTTAAAATTCATACATTAATTTCATATTTCAGTTATTGGTTTATTTTGTTTTTTTAATGCATCAAGTCTATGATAGAAGTCAGTATTCTTTTCCCCTTGTGATATCATGCTGCACATTTTGATTATGACAATTATCATTTTGCATGCAATTTTTCATAAGTTATGTGTTTTTGTCTTGAATTATTATCAATAAATAAATATTAGTGCCATGAAAATGTTTTGAATCTTCGCACAATTTTTCATTCTCTAATAAATAAAGTGTTTTATTCATATGTAATTGTATTGCACAAGAACACAACAATGTTCTATCTCAATGGAAACTAATAAAGCATTATAGAAAAGCACATAGTAGAGCTTTGAAAGCTCATTGCATTTATTAACTTGATGTGTATTTGCAACTGGGGCCAAATAATTAAAAAATATATGTGTAACCTGTTGTGAATATTACAAATATTTTGTATAATTTGCTGTGTAGTTTAGCTAACTAAATGTGGGAATTTCTATTATTCCTTGTTCGTGTGTTGCTGTTTTAAGCATTTATTTGTGTTGTTTGCAGTCCAATGCATCAAAGCAAAAGCAGCATCGAACATTGTGCTTAAAAATGATGCTTGTTTCCATGCTTATCTGTTAATTGTTTCAAATGTGCAGAAATTTTATGAAGTATTTAAAAAATCTCTATATGCATATTCTGGCTATAGATAAGTTGCTATATATTACATATTAACCTATCTGTGTTCTTGTATTTATTGCTTTTATGTTTTATAATGTTTATTAATATGTTGTACTAATGATCTGTGTGGAAGAAATAAAGCATTTAAGTATACAAAGTATTCTTATGGGTTAAAAATTTCTATACTAATTCATGTTCATTGTTCTAAAAATAAAATCGTGATCATTAAATATGCCAATTCTTTTTGTTGTCTTTGTGCGTGTATATACTATATATATATATGAGTATATCACTTTCTGTAATTGTCGAATTTTTAATGTTTGAAAGTGTATATATGTCTTTTGAAATATTGTAGTTAATCTTATAGTTATAAAATAAAAAGCACCTTTAGAGTGGATTCTGATTTTGAACTTGTTATCCGCTAATTATATTAAGAAACACGCTAAAAGTACTGTTTAAAAAATGACGTAAAATATTTTTTTTAAAAATCTGATATAATTCAATAATTAAGTGAGGATGTTTACATAGTTGAAAGTATTGGAGTATTTAAGCAAAGCATCTGTTTAAATTAGCATGATAAACACTGTTGTGCTTTGTTATGCTATTTTTAAAAAAATTACTGAAGCTATATTTTAAATCATTTGTTGTTGGAAAATGCTTGTCTGTTGCACATTGAACCATTTGCTATCTTTAATCATTTTAATTTCACAAGAAAAAAATTAGTGTTTTTCTAAATTTCTCACTTCAGAGAACTCTGGAGTACATTCAAACTTTCCAAATGAGGCAAAAATGTTTACCCTAGCATACAAAACTTAAACATGGATAGGCAGATGAGCAGGAAAGAAGAGTGTAGCAATTAGCATAATAAACTCCTGATTCGGTAGAAAGATTATTCTTATACAAATAACAGGAACATATTATAGATCATGTGAGAGCACATACATAAAAAGCATACACTCAAAAGTCCACAATGCATGGTGATAAGATAATTGAGTTATAGAGGAC
>BPLQ01001154.1:211072-229178 GCA_021605075.1 Caerostris darwini
AATTTTAATCTACTATACATCCAGTGTATAACCACCAACAAAGACTAGAATATATAGATACTAACAAACAGTACAACAATAGGATTATATTTTGCCACATTACATATTTATATACACACATATAATTTGTACAATTGAAAACAGTTTTTATAGTTCCAAACACACAAATAGTTTTATGATGTATTATATATCAATATCTAGGGACATGTAAAAGTGAAATAGAAACTATCAAGTTCAGAAGAAATATTTTACATAAGGACAATATTAAAAAACGATGTTATATCAATGATTATAAAACTCAAAAATAAAAATCAATAAGCATGCTTTTGTATGACAAGGAAGTGATTTTTTAAAAAACTTTTCCTTTTACTTTTGAGAAATTTACAGAATTATTAAAATAGAAAAGGTATAAACCTGTCTCCTTATTATCTCTTAAAAAAAAACTGTCCAAGTTTCTCAGTTTCTATCAAATTCTCACAAATTGATGTTAAGAAATATAGGAATATGGATTTAGAGTTGATATTAGGATTTGTCATCATTTAGGATGCATTTTTGTTTTTGAATATAAGAATTTTTGGCAAAAGAAAAATTATTTTCTTTGTCAATGAAATAAAATGATTTTTACAGTGGAATAATCGATCTTAATTTGTTCTTATCTGGTAAACACATTGATTTCCAAGATTATTTTATAATGGTTTTACAGAATTTGATTTTATGCTCATTTGAAAAATCACTAATCTTGAATCTTCAGGCATGCCAGAAAAACTATAAGTTTTCTTTTATGCTGCATAGACCACACAGTAAAAGTTCAGATTATAATTTCTTTACTTTTCAAACAACAGGCTTTAATTTTAAAGTTGTTTCTGACTTTAATATGCCCATTCACAGCTTGTTTTAAGTAAAAAAAAAAATAAATAAAATAAAAAAACTTTTTTGAAAAAATTAAACAAAAATAAAAAAAAAAAAAAAATATCTACATTTAACTTATTTCAAGTGGTTTCTATTTAATCTTATAACAGGAGCAAAAGAATGAAATTCATTTATGGGAAGAATTTGTTGATCATTTATTAAAAGTATATGAATAATTCAGCATTCAATATGCAAACCAGCATATATTCTTTTGACACTTTCAAATTCAGCTCATATAGTTTAAAATATTTTTTTTTTTATCAAAAATAGATTTTTGTAAAAAGCAGTACAAATTTTGTTCATTGATATATTTTTGTTAAAATTGAATATAAATTTCACACATTATGTTATAATATTTTTTTGGAGAACTGACAGGTTTTTTACTCTCATCTATTTTAACTTATACTAATAACAATTCAACATATTTTTTTAAAAATTATATTTTCACAGAATTTGTCATCATTTGGACTTCAAAATTAAACTCTTCAGAGCAATAAAACATACCTAAATGTTCACTGTTTATCAATCATTTAAAATTCTACTGGATACAATTAAATCAATAGATGATTAAAAGAAAAAAAACTTTTAAATAAATAATCTAATTATATTATTTATCAGCTTTTAAATTAAAAATATCACATAAATTTGATATAGTTTGAAATAATAAGTTTGAATTTCAATCAAAAAATGAATTTTCAACAAATTCCTATCCTATTCAGAAACTTTTCTTTTAAAATCCAATACATTTTCAGATTAAAACTAAATAAATGTGAAATACAATTTTTTTAGCATTACTGTAATTATTTAGGAAAAAGGATATTAATATCCATAAAACACTTTCATAACAAAATGTTTAATTAACATCAAATAGTAAAAAGTAAATAATAAAAATAATACTAGAACTAGTTATTTTGCATTATTACTTTGAAGATATTCTTTCCCAACAAAAAATATTTTGACCATTTAAATACAAGAATTAAAATAAAAAGTAATATTTAATGAAAAATACATAAATGTTTCCATATATTTTAAACTTAAATAAAATTTTCAAATAAATATAAATTGTTTTATTGCACAAAATGATAATACTTATCAATATATTATTTTAGTACATGTTTATTAATTTTACTTTAATTATTGAATTATTCAACTAACTCTTTAAACTTCTCAAGTTAAAAAAAAAAAAAATGTGTAACGATCTTTGATAGATAGTTTTGGTTTCCTCGTTTCATCATTATAATCCATTCATCATTATTAAATGGACACAGTTTCCTAAGATTTTATCTTGTAGACAATTGAGATTTTTTAACAGATCTATTAGTAAATTATTTTTTTATAGTTTTCTATGACTGTCTTTATTTTAAGGGTATATGTTGATTTTCATTGTTATCAAATAACCATATAAATGAATTCATACAAGGTATTAATCTAAATGTCAGATTACATATTGAATAATAATGAGATTTTCTTTTTTATAAGAATGATAAATGTGATATAATTGCTATTATTCTGTTGTTAATAGAAAAATATTAGTAGTTGCTTAAAATGCATTACTTAGGAAAAATTAAACATTTAATCAAAATTTGAATAATGGCTTTAATTAGCATTAAGTTACAAATGTATCAATCGAGCAATTAAAATCAATTCAGAATGACACAAAGTCTTGAGCACTATTATTATTTTTTTAATAAAATATTTTAGTCATTTTGGGATATTAAAATGTTTTACTTTATCACCTATTACTAAAATGTGAATTAAAAAAAGAATGATTGTATTGATAGTACATTTTTAAAATGATCAATGAATTTATTAAAAAAAGAATTGCATCAGATGTGTTTTAAAAAAATACAATATTGAATAAATCACTGGTAAAATGGGATTGATGTTTTGTACTTAAGTATCAGAATGATTTTAAAAATTAATTCTATTAAAAAATTTAGCTTTTTTTAATCTAAAAATACAAGATTTTTTTTTTTTTTTTTGCATCAAATGGTATTTTGTAACACTAATAAATTATGAGACTCTTTATTAAGACTCATTTTAAAATAATTATTTACGAACACAAATGACAAATTATAATAATTTACTATAATAAAATTCCTTTTAAGAATATGCATAACATCACAAATATAATTTCAAACAAAGTATCAATCGTTATTATATTTATAATACATAAACCTTTCTATAATTTTAATTTTATGCTGTCAAATTCCTGAATAATAGTTTAAATTAAAATATGTATATATATAAATAATATATATATACATTATGCATTACATATAAAGTAAAATTTGAGTTTTACAGTCACATAAAAAGTTATATTCTTATCACTAAAATAATACTTTTTCATAAAATTTAAATGCTGATTTTAAACATTGAATATGTACAACACACGAAAAAAGAAAGAGAAAATTGATTCTTAAGTAATCAAATTTCAACTTTTAAACAATGGTATATTTACCATCTGATATGTTTATATACATGATTTAAAATAGGTATGACACATTAGATGAAAAACTACTTACACTATAAATAGTTAAATACTAAATATTCACATAATAATGAATGAAATAAAAATTCCTCTACCAAATTACTAATATACTTGACACAATAACATATACAAACTGATAATAAATAAACTAAATCTACCAGAAATAAATATTATTAAATGAGAAATGTAATAAAGGTACTTTTAATAATCTATTGCTCAAATACAAGATTTTGAAAGTTTATTTATACAGATCTAATTAGAGTTATTACTGTGCATTACAACAAAGTGATTATTTGTTGGAAGGCTATAATCTTATAGGCAATTAAGGAGATAAGATTTATTATCCTTACAACAGAGTATATAAAGATACACTTACTAAGGAATGGCAAAATGATTTTTGTTTAGTAAAAATAAAAATTAACTTACATTTAACTAAAAAAATAAATAAAACTATAATTTTTTGGTAAATTTGTAATAAATATTAAAACACGAAACTCAACATTACTAAAATTCTAAATTTAAAAACTTACACCAGGATTCAGTAAAAAAGTTTAACATTCATAGTAACAAATAAACCCAACTTAACACACCACATTCACTAACCCATATAATACAATACCTTAACACACAACAAGAATCTAAAAATGAATGCAATGATAATATGAACTTATTCAGAATTTTTCAATCTCCTATGCGAGGGACGCAAATAAAATTGCTCATTTTTGGGTTTAAGAATTACATTTTTCTTCTCTGAAGAATTATTACCTAAATGTTGGCAACAATGATTATTATCAGTACTGTGAGCAGCACTGATAATAGCAATGGAAGTACTATCAACCACAGATAGCGCAATTCCTAATTGTGCAGCATAATATGTGATCATAACGAATGTTTGCGCGTATGGTATGGGTGAGTGAAACATATTCAAGCCTATTAATAAATCAGATATAGCAAATAGGATACCACCACCACAAGAACATAACTTAGTCCATGTCCATAGATCTTCAAATAATTGAACACGTGCAACAGCCCGCCATACCATGAACATCAACAGAAATATATAAATAGGAATTAGAACAACATAGGCTCCTGTTAAAAGAAATACACAATTAATTAAATAAAATAATTAATGAAGTTTGTTACTTTAATACATAATACTCCATACTTTGCTGTTCATAAACAAAAAAAAAAACACTAAAGGTTCTCACCTTTAGTGTTTTTTATGTTAAAACACTAAAGGTCACCTTTAGTGTTTTAACATAAAAAATAATAATAAATGCATTAGATAATGTATGAAAAATTTAAAAATTTATATTTCATTTTTTTCTTTTACATTTTGGCTTCTAAAAATCTTGAATTTTAAGTAAAGGGAAATAAAAAAATATTTTAAAAGATTAAGAAAAAAAGGAAAAGAACAATAATATGAAAAAACAAAAATTAAATTTATTACTCATAAAAAAAAAAAAGTTTCTAACTTCTGACTTCAAAAATAATTGAACATTTAAATGACCATTGGTCTGTTTTTTAAGCAATATTTTTTCTTAAAATGAAATTTGCTAATCAAATAAAAATGAAAATGCTGTAATGAAAGGAATAAGAATCTTTAATATTTTTACATTCCCAACAACAAAATCCAAACAAGAATAATTACTAGTAGCTTTGGAATTTATAATGATCAAAGTTTGCAATTATCAATGAGTTCTTCCATCATTTTTTTGTTGTTATTTTTCTACTTGATTTAAAGAGATGTAATTTTTATCTACAAAAAATATATTGTACCCTGATTTTTACCCATTAATGCAGTTCAGTTTGCAAACAGCAGGAATTACATAATAAAATAAATGATACATTATAAAGGATGATCAAACTTCTAACATTCTGTATTGTGTGGCGCGTGTATATGTTTGATCCCAAATTTAGAAAAAAAAAATATTAACAAGATAAACACATATAGTTTATTGTATTGAACCTGTTACTTTCTTATAATAATGAAAGCCAATTCCTTCATTATTATAATGTACTATTGCTATGGATATTGCCATCATGGATAACATTTACAAATGTAACTTAATTTACAGCAGAAAAAAAAATGTCAGATTTAAAACGACAGATCATAAACACTATATCTTTGCAGGTACAGCTATGTTACAAAGAACATGGAGATATTGAAATACAAACTTACTCTTCATGTTAGCGAAAGTGCTTAACTTATGTTCTATTGTAGATGCATAGATATAAAAAAAAAATTTCGTAACCCCTGGTTCAAAATGTTGTATATTTTATGTGCATCTCTTTTTAAATTTTTCATCACTAGCTAAATCATTTTAACTACATTTAATTTAATTATAATAATTATATATTTACCTTCACATCCTCCAAGTAAAACGAAGCAACCCATTGTACCTGCTATAGCACATACCATTCCAGCAATAGGATTTAAAGGCTTCATACCAAAGGCTGATATATACAGTAAGTGAGCAATGGCAAAAGATAGCATTCCCCATATAAAGCAACATGGCCAAATGAGTAGGATGTCACCAATGCAAGAGAATAATAATCCCAGGAGAATTCTTCTTGCATATGCATGCTTCTCTCCTAAACTCATACCATGATAGAGGACAAAGCCACAAAGGCATAACACTGGTAATGATTTGATGAGGCAGGCAAACCAGCATGGCGAGGGTGTAGCCAGAACAAAGAAAATTGCTACTGTTTTAAAGAATGGAACCAGTTTTGGGCCAACACATTTCAGCTGAAAAAAATTAAAAAAGAATAGCATTTTTAAGTTCATCCAATAAAATAAGGAGAAAAATTTTCAGAGAAAGAAAAATAATAATATAACAAAAAACTTTAAAATAATAATATAGCATCTTTGAGAAATTTAGAATGCCCATTTTAGTCAGTTTTCTACAATAATAATCAGAAAGATATTCTCAGTCTTAATAGTTAAAATTGATAAATACACTTTATTATAATGCTTTTTTTTTTTCAATTTTGAAGAGTATTCTCTTATACTGTTTTACAATTTCATAAATATAATTAAAAAATTAATATTATCTAAAAATTTGTATCAGAAAAAAAACAATTACCAATATTTTCAGATTATTGATAATTAGCTCAAACACAAAAATAATACATAAAGTTATAAAATACATATAAATTTTTAAAAATGTATAAAAAGTAGGAGTATTAAAATTTCAAATAACTCAATATAGGAGATAATTAAAATTCGTATCCGAATAGCTATATATAAAATTAACATTAATACAAATTGAAACACAAGATTTCTTTTTCATGATATATTTCTATAGACATCCACATTATGCATTAAATTTTTTTATTAGTTTAATACATCAAGCGATTTATCGTTTAATTTTACAGCAATTATTTCTACAACTTACAAAATAACTTTTTTGAAATCTTAAATAACTTTTGTTACATTATAATATTAATACAAGGATTTATTTTAAATAAATAAATAAAAAAAAAAACAATTTAAAAAGAAATTTTTTGAAAATATTAATGATAATACTAAAATATGAATAATTTTAAATTCTTAATTATACTTGATGTACTGCAAAAAACAAATAGCTCGTTTTTATGATCGTGTTTTTCTTAGTTAAATCATTTATTGATCTCTTCGACTGCATTTGAAATCACATGAATTTAAATACGTTCTAAAAAAATCAATTCCGAGCAACATGAATAAATATATTTGAAAAATACAGACCACTACTTTGGGACTAGTCCAGTAAGCAGAGAATTCTTCCATATTGTCTGTCAACATTGTCAAGTAAAAGACAAAGAGCGAAACAAATAAAATAATTAAAATACTATTTTCATATTAGAAATAAACTTTGGAATTTAAGAAAACAAAATTTACTTAATAAATAAAAATAAGCATTGGTTTTTAAGATTGCGAATTGTATTATTTATCTGAATTCAACAGCTCTGATCACCGCGCAGCAGTCAAATATTTGTTTACATCTGAAGCTTCTACTACAAAAGCACGGAACAAAATGCGCTTTGGCAAAAAAACCAAAACAAAACATCGCTGTTTAAACAAAATCCCAGGTTACAGTTAAACTGAGTGCAGGAAATGAATTTTACTGAAGAAAGAGCATCTAAACTGGTAAAGTAAAAAAATTGTATTACAATTAGTTCGAAATTTTTATTTTGAATAAAATATTCAAAAATGTAATAATTATTTTATAATGGGCTATTTATTTTCCCAATTTTGTAACCAGCCTCTGAGACACATTCAAAGCTATTAATGTTAACTAGAAATATATTTATGATAAAAGTACTTTTTTAATTTCCTAAAGATATCTAAGTATTCTAAATTAAATAGTAGGCCTGGAATGGTGTGTTGGATAGCATGGTAGATTTCAAAACTTGGGCACCTAGGGCAGAAACCTGACAAGCAAAGATGAACGGAATTCCCATGTCTATGAAGAACAAGATTAATCCATAGGTCGAAATGAATTTCCGTTCAATTTTCAGACAGATTTGTATTTGTTTTTATATATTATAATTATGATATATATCGCTTTGAATTTCAGTAAAATTACAGAAGGGAGGACAGCGACGCCGAGGGAGAGGGTGATTGCTCTAGTTTAACGATTCTTAACCTTTTTGGATCCAAACGGACCTGAAACCGCATACCTTTTGGATCTGTTAAGGCAGATGTGTAGCTTATGTTATTTGAATTCATATGCATATATATTCACATTGAATATTACCTAGGTTGCAACACGAAAAGTTTGTTACATTATCCCTACATTGCATTGGCATAATTAAGAATGAGAACCTCAAATCACAACATTTTTGAGTTCGCAACCTCTTATCACTTGTTCGAGCCTCAGTACCATTTAAGCATATAGGGATTTCGTGTCCATTATTGGCATAGATACTGAAACTTGAGGTTTGGAATTGATTAACGGGTTTTAAACTTAGTAACTGCTATTAAAAAATCAGGTGTGCTTTTTCCTCAGAGCACTTCAGGTTCTAAAATATAGCGTTTAGATTGGTAATTGAGCCTTTCTCATGCATCTCTATTCGTCGAGAATCATTACTGCATTGAGACCAAGGACTTCAGTTTTCCTTTGTAAACTGGTCATTGTTATAGACACATTTGAAGGATTCTTTCTCTATATATATATTGGAGTTCTTTGATCACCTTACCTCCTATGGAACAAAGATGAACAAACAAGTTATTTTTGATATACCCAGAATACTAAAGTAATTTAATGTTAAAGCGATGTTTAAAAAAAAAAAATTAAAAAAAATAAAAACCCAAGGGAAATTTTTTAAGAACCCAGTAGCAGAAAATGGAAAGGAAATTCAAGAAAACTTAATGGCAAATGATAACTGAGCTTACACGAAAAGTCCAAGCTTGTCCAGGAGGTTGTCTTCTTTTTAAATTTATGGGAGTAATTCGAAGAGTTTTGGAAAGGCTTGTGCATGGTTTTATACTTTTCTGTTAGTAAAGCCAGGGAACCCAATAAATCAAATTCAGCGTAGTTCCTTACGCTGGTAAGACTTGAATCTTCTCGTATGGGAGTTTAGTTAATTCATTTAACAATTCGAGCAAAAACTTGGTTTGGTTAACAGATTGGGAGAGAAAATGGAAGTTGTGCGGTGAAACAAAAGTTCCATTTTTTATCCTTTTCTTGTTATTGTTTTGAGAAATGATGATTTCCTCCGTGATGCGACAGGACGGGAAATTCCACAGAGAATGTGTACTTGACTTGCAATTTTTCTTTATATAGTTAGTACTTGAGACATCTGGTGTGTCGTTTGCATTGGAAATAGCATAATGAAAATGTTGTATAAATTGTATTAAGCTGTGAAGTTCTTTCGTGTGTAATTTTCGACTTGTATTGCTAAAACATCATTTTGTTAAGTTTGGACTTATCATCCCCATTAGGTACATGACAGATTTCCACCATAAAGATGGTAGAGGGAACTTTATTTGAATTCCTTTTAGATGAGCAACTTTTACAACTTTGTTGTTCTTTCCAATAGCTGAGTTCCGATATCTTTAATTTTCGTTATGAGTCATAAGAGTAACTTTTTCTTACAATTTTTGGATTATTTATGTGGTAGAGATCATTAGTAAATAATTTATTAAAAAAATGTATTACTTTTAACATTAAGACCTCATTTTCTACACTTCTTATTTACAACATTAATTATTAGTTTGATTTAAATAATCTAACATTAATAATAAATTTCCTTATCGAATTGAATATAGTTCATTTCAAATGTATTTTATTACTGTTATTGTTGTTGCTTCTTATCCCACTTGGGCGACAGCAACATCTAGACATAATCCATATATTAAAGTTTATTGCAAATAGATAAGTAATCTCTGTTGCCAAACTTAATAATAGCAAATTGAAATTAAAAATTAAATTAAATTAAAAATTTTAATAATTTTACAACTTTTCTGATTGAAAAAAAATGTAATTAATTGAATAATAAAATTATAAAAATAAATTAATATTGTATTCCTAATTTTGTTCATGGACCAAAAATTCAAGTTTTTATAGTTCTAATTATTAAAAACAATCCCACAGTTATTTTCCCCTCAATTTCTTCAAATTTCTGCCAATTTTTATTAGCTTGTATTTCTTATAATTATGGCTTCCGTTGCTTGAATTGCATTGAAATTACATACGAATTTTCCTTATTTTCAAGATATGCGTCGTGACTTTTTTCACATCATTGTACGGGTTTCTTTTCTTGTAATTCCAAGTAATTCTAAGTAATTTTCTTGTAATTTCTTCCATTCTAGTTCCAAAAATAAAAGCAATTTTTTTAACATTTGTGAATTTAGAAATAACGTTTATTTAGCCACAAAAATTTTTAATTAAAAATTTGAGCCATAAAATGTGTTTTTTTAATGTACTATTTAAATATATGATATTGTGCAAATTTTATTAAATAAAAAAATTTAATTTAAACTCGATTTTAAAATATTGTGAAATTTTGGTTATGTTCATGTCTACAGGTTGCAAAATAAATATGAACAGCTTTTTTCAATTATCTTATCAATATGTTTTGAAAGTAAAAGCTTGTATATAAACAAGATAAAAACATAAAAAATCACTGACATAAGCGATAAATTAAAAAAAAAAAAAAAAACTTCGATAACGATGTCAAGATTAGAATTTCAAATAATGCATGTTTTGCTTCTTTGTCTTAAATTCTTAGCATTGCTTTGGTTTCATTACAACTTTCTTAATCCAAAAAGTTGTTTCTTTGTAAATATATTTGAATTGTTTATTTATTAATGTGCATTGTTTTATTTGTGTTTATTTGTTATTAAGTTCTTGGCAATGGCAATAGATTTCCGGCTACAGACATTTTTGCATTCTAAATAATATTAATGGAATTTTGGTTTGTACAAGAAATTTTTCCTAAATGTTGGTAAAGAAGGAAATGAGTGAAACATAGTAGAACCCTATTAATAAATTACAAAACTTTTTTTGACACAAAACAAAATAACAATTTTGCGGAAAATAATTGGATTGTTATTGATTATTACAATCAAAAAAATTTTTTAATTAAAAATACCAGATGCATTGTTAAACTTAGGTTTAGTTATGTTATGTATGGTATATATGTCATAGTTATGTTATGTATGTTAGTTCATAGTTACTGCTGCGCCCAAAAAGTAAGACCGACTATTATTTTTTTCGAAAACTTTTCATTTATTCTTCAAAATTTAGTTCATCGCCTTCAAAGTAATCTCTTCCAGACACAATGC
Organism: Caerostris darwini; assembly: GCA_021605075.1. NCBI lineage: Eukaryota > Metazoa > Arthropoda > Arachnida > Araneae > Araneidae > Caerostris > Caerostris darwini. The sequence continues at coordinate 222,247 of BPLQ01001154.1, forward strand.
ACTTATGCTAAATTTTTTTCTAATCCTCAATGCATGCTAAAAAGTCATCGGCAGGGATGTCCTTCAAAGCGCGCTGAAAGAACTTTGAATCTTTTCAGTCGACTCAAAACAGTGTCCCCGGAGTGGTCTTTTGAGTTCACGGAATAGCCAGAAGCCGCACGGTGTGAATACGGTGGTTGTGGAACGATATGGGTTTCACTTTTGGCGAAAAAGTCACGAAGAATCAATGCAGTGGGAGCTGGCATATTCAGTGTTTTCGGTACCAATCGAGATTTGACGCGTTTGAGGCCCAAAATGAAATTGACCGATCCTTTTGAAATTCTAACATCATCAGCAAAGTCTCTAATTGTAAATTGACGGTTTGCAAGCACCAACACTTTAAATTTTTTGGACGTGAGCTTCGTCGGTTGAGATAGATGGTCGACCAGAGGGCTCTTCGTCTTCAACACGTTCTCTGCCTTCTTTGAACTGTTAATACTACTTGTGAACATTTGTTTTCGATATAGGAATGTTCACTGAATGCCATTTGTAACATTCTATACGTTTCCGCAAACAAAATTTAAGGCAAGTTCTTTGCTCAATTAATTCAGTCATTTCAAAAATCGCCGGAATCAGTGTTAGGGTCTCACAAAGCCAAGCGTAACTCAAACACTAATGAATATTTTGACGTCCAATTTCACACAGATGTCTAGGACAGCGCCCCAGCAACCTAAAAAAGAAAAAAAAATTCCATAAGCGCCGGGAATTTTAAATTGAAAATTGGTCTTACTTTTTGGATGCAGTAATATTATTGAACTGGAAGTGACAGTGTGAAAACTCTTGCCGTTTTGGGGTTATATTTTAGCGAATTAACACGTTATATCAATAATATTAACTATTTCAACTAGTGCTATTCTTTATATTTATAAGAACGGCATATTTTATTATAAAGTATTTTTATTTGCGATAAATTAAATTATAAAAATTGATTGACTTTCTCAAAATATTTTATTTTTTTACCTCCAAATTTAATTTTGTATTAAAGGTTTTAACATTTATGGGAATATTGATTTTAGTGAAGAGAAAAAAATTTGAAAAATATTGCATGAAAGACATAAAGTTCATAAAAATGACCACACAAAAGGTTCATAAAAGTACATGAACTTTGGGAAGAAAGTCAAGTAATTTATTGAAGAAATATGAAATAATAAAAATATTATAGAAACAATTTTTTTTCCAGTTTGCTTTAATATCATTTTAATTTACAAATAAGGCTCATTTAGCTTCAAGCTCATCGAATATTAATGCAAAAGTACCATTTTATTTCAAAAATTATTTTTAATTTTTATTAAAATTTTTCTGTTGTAAGAAAAGATAATAGTGATTTTAGTTATTTTTAAAATCGTAAGGTAAAGAAATCTACATAATAACACCCTTAAAAAAATCTATATAATTTGAGTTAAATTAATAGACAACACTACCGTTCCATGTACATTATTAATTTTAATATGTTTTATAGAATGATGTAATAAGATAAAAAAATTTTAATTATCAAAGGTATGTATGAAAAAAAAAAGCTGATTTAATTAAAAATATGAAGTATTAAAGTATTAACTGAAATGTGTATTTTTGTATTGATCTGAATTTTATTTAAACAATTGATTGTTTATTTTTCAGAAATGTATGTTCTCTTTGGAAGGATTTTCTAAGTCTCTGATTCTATAGGTTCTCATAGGCTTCGAGTCCTGGCGGTGTCATGGATGTTTGTAGTGGTTCGGATTCCACTTTAAACCGTAGGTTCCGGTCTAATGTTACTGTAGTGTCGAGGGCTGACAATCCTACTCTGTAAAAAGAAAAGAAAAAGACATCTCCTGTCTAGTGTATTTAGTTTAATTTTATTATTTATTTTATTTATATATATCTATATATATATTAGTGAGTGAACATTTCATGTGCATTAAATGAAACTTAAAAAGCCTGTTATGAAAAAAAAGAAGAAGAAAAAAGAAAATGAAGGGTATAAAGTAAAGTCACCCGTCGTGCATTCTGGATAAAGCTAAATCAACTACACACAGACCGTTTCAGTGGTGGAAGATTTAAAGTCAAACATCTGTCACATGAATGTAGCAATAATATATGTATAAATTAGTGAATTTAATTTTATTATTAATGTAGTTAGTTTCATTTTATTATTTACTTTATTCATATGTATTAGTGAGTGAACAGTTCAAATGCATTAAATTAAACGTGGAAAATCTGTTAAGAATACTGGAAGGAAAACTCGTTTAGGAATACTTTAAAAATTACATAAAAGAAAAATTAAAGATTTGTCGAGGGCTGACAATCCTACTCTGTAAAAAGAAAAGAAAAAGACATCACCTGTCTAGTGTATTTAGTTTAATTTTATTATTAATTTTATTTACAATTTCTTGTAAAAATGTTGACTGAAAGTGCCTTATTTCTCCAAATTGGGCAAAATTTTCTACTAGATTCATTATATAAAATTAAATCTAACGTAATAATCTTTAAAATAAGATTTAAGTTTTAGAAACATTACAAGTTTTAAAAAGGCAACTGTGAAAGGAAACAGCTGAAATAACTGCGATTTGTCTGAAATATAAAATATTAATTGGGGCTCTTAATGTAGAAGTAATGCAAAACACAAGGCAACGAAGCGTGACTAACACGGAACAAAGCTTTTACAAAAACACGAATTTGAATGCACGTGAAAGCTCACATGGAATTTTAGATAATATCAGGTAAAAAACGGCTTATCTACATAGATTTGCAAGTCTTTGATTTAGGTATCAAGGGATAACAGATAAGTTTAGTTGTGATAACATCTTTATTTTGTACATGAACAAAAGATATGTTGTATCCCGCATTAACTGCCTCGCATTTATCTGTTAAAATAAATTCCTAAGACAAAACACAAATAATTTTTTATAAATTACCGTAATAGTGCTAAATACAATATCATTTATCCTTGAAATTCGATCAATTGTTGTTGTTGTTTCTAAATGCAAGCTGTTTTTATTTTCTGGTGGAATAATATGTATTTACGAAACTAAAAATTAATTTTCTTTGAAATGTCAAGTCTTGTGATCCTAAACAGCTGCCTAAACGGTTCCACCAATGAACAGCTGTCAATGAGATGCAAGGTTTAGTACGATGGATGAGTAGGTCACCTTTATGACACTGCAGCACTTGTCCTGTTCCTGTAAGCAGCTAGTAAACAATATTGGCTGCTGCCTGGTATCGATATCTTTTTACCTTAAGACGATATATCGCACTTACATTGATATGGCTCTCCTTACCAACTTCCACAAACCATTCTTACTCTGGTACTTTAATACTGTGTGCAAAAAGTAAGACCAATTTTCAATTTAAAATTCCCGGGGCTTATGGAACTTCATTTTTTTTTTAAGGTTACTGGTAACGTCAAAATATTCATTAGTGTTTGAGTTACGCTTGGCTTTGTGAGACGCTAAAACTGATTCCGGCGATATTTGAAAAATGTCTGAATTAATGGAGCAAAGAACTTGATTTTGTTTGCGAAAACATATAGAATGTTGCAGAAGGCATTCGTTGAATCGCCGCGCTCTTTGAAGGCCATCCCTGCGGATGACTTTTTAGCATGCATTGAGGATTGGAAAAAAAAAATTGGCATAAGTGCATTGTGTCCGGAGGGGATTACTTTGAAGGCGATGATATAAATTTGGAAGAATAAAAAAAAGAGTTTTTGAAAAAATAAATAATTGATCTTACTTTTGGGGCACAGTAGTATGGTGCGTTTAGAAGAATTTTCAAGCTTGTAAAACGACACTTCAGTTGATTCAAAATTATTTGGCTACTTTTGTTACATTATGCCTTTCCTCAAGATATATTCTACCACGTATCAAGTCGTCCAGATGTTTTCTTTTAGCCATATTGCACATATAAATTCACTTGAATTACCAGAGAATGTCTTTAATGGCGCCTTTCGTTTTTCTTTATATTGTTGTCTTGCACTATACGTGTTTTGCCAGAGGCTTGATGGCCAATTGATTAGCGCCCTGGCCTTTGATACTACAGGTTCAAATCCTGGCGATGGCATGGATGTTTGTTAGCGGTTTAGAACCCAAGTTAAACTGCAGGTCCCGGTCTAAATAAGCCTAAAGTGTACACAAAAAGACCGTAAAGGGATAATCAAACCATAAGTGTTTTGGAGGCCGACATCTCAATTGTGAAGTCTTGCTTTTGATATTTGAATCGCCTTTCTAAAATTGAGGGCCCATTTCACTGATTATAACCAGATCTTTTCTACATTTTCATGGCGGTTTGTTTAAAAATTGCATCGTTACTTTAGTTTTGCTGGCTAGTGTTTGTAGTAAAATTTTTTCTTATATATTTTCGAACATACATATTGTCAAATTTAATTTGAATTTTGAATCAAAACTGTTGATAAGAAACGTTTAAAATATTTAAAAAAAGAGCAAAATAGTAAATTTTAAAATATTATTATGGTTCGAAAAGTTTGTATAAGATTTTTGCGGGAAATTGTAAATTAATTTGCTTTCATTTAGGTTGGCTAGTTATATAAATCGAATTAATTTTTATTATATGATTTATTGAATTCTTTACACTTTCAAACTCAATTTTTAAATAAAAAAATAATTCATCTGTTTCTATGCGTATATTCTATTTCTATGCATATCACAAATATTAAAAAGTCTGCCTTGAAAAGATTATAAACAAATAAAAGAAAAAAAAAATGGAAAATTTACTGCAATGATTGTTAGATTTGAAAGATTATTTTTTGTGCGATCAATGTTCATAATGAAACCATTAGATTGACTTCATAGATATTTTTATTTTACATATCAAGATTAATTAAAAAATAAAATTGTGAAATCATTGCTTATAACGAAAATTTTAAATAGAAATCATAAATTTATATATTTTTTACATATCAAGGTTAATTACTTTTACCTTTGGTTAAGAATAGTTGAATTTTTTTTTTTATATTTGATCATTATTAAAGCCAGTACTTTTCAAATTATTTTGCAACGAATATCGTCAAAATTAACTTATACATATTTTAATACTATAAGGATATCAAATGGATTAATACAAAGGATAGTAAAAGCTATTACATTTTTAAATCTTATGTCCAGAGTTTTAATTCAAACAATTATTTATCTTTAAACAATTATCTATCGCTGAATTATTTTTTAATTTAAGCAGTTAACAAGCACGATTATTGAACAAGCAATTATTGTTTTTACGAATTGAATTTAGAATGAATTCTTAGAAGAACTTACTTACAATCTTAGAAGAACCCTTTTATTGAATCTTAGAATATTCCTTTTATTGAATCTTAGAAGAATTTACTTAGAATCTTAGAAAAATTTACTTAGAATCTTAGAAATCCTTTTATTGAATCTTAGAAGAATTTACTTATAGAAGAATCCTTTTATTGAATTTTAGAAGAATTTACTTATAGAAGAATCCTTTTATTGAATCTTAGAAGAATTTACTTAGAATCGTAGAAGAATCCTTTTATTCTTCTAGTAAAGCGTTGTTGCTTAGTAATTGTAGATTTTCTAATAACATTTATATCGATAATATTTAGAAAAAAAAAAATGGTTACGAAGAATTTCTCGAGTAATTTTACTTTCAAGTGATAATTCAAACACTTTCCACCATTTCTTTGATTTATTGTCCTTAAGTTCCTAACCCTGAACATAAAAAAAAAAATAACCCATTTTGTTAAAAAATACTTTACATTTTAAATATTAATATACTCAAACAATAATCAATCGCTCATTTATTTTTTTAATGTATTAAATCTAATGTCCAAAAGCATGTCCAGAGTTTCTTGCCAATTATCATCTCAGAAAAGTACATTCACAGGAGATTTTTCAAGTAAAAAAAAAAAAATTGAAAGAATTATTACTCAATAAAGAATAAAAAAGTCCATGCCATTATCTCCAATGTTACCATGGAACACAATGGAATCTTACAAAAGTAGCATCATTTATTATTCTTTGAAATCGAAAGTAGCCTAAAACCGGTTTGTATTATTATTCTATTGTTTAAAATAAAGGAATGAACTTAAGAAGTTCTACACGACAAAAAAATACTGAAACTTTGCGAAAAACATTCTCTGCTTATGAAATGAGATGTTTCGTTTTGAACCTCACATGCTGTTGTGGAAAAAGCTTAAAAATGCACATAGAGAATAGAAAAAATAAATTAATAGTTTAAAAAAACTAAAAAACACGCTTTTAGAGTTAATCAAACTAAAAAGTAAAAAATAATTGGTGACATAAGAATAAAATTACTGACGAGAAAATGAACGAAAAATGACTGTTCTAAAAGCGTGGGGTGCTCGATATCAATAGTTATAATTTTTCACTAGTTTCATTCCGAAATGCAGAGTTAGTTTAAAAATGTCAGACAAAGCACCCCCCGCTTTTGGAACAGTGACATTCATTTTCTCGTCAGTAACTTTATTCTTATGTTAACAATTATTTTTTACTTTTTAGTTTGATTAACTCTAAAAGCGTGTTTTTAAACTATGGTATTTAAATTAGCTCCCGGTACGGAGGACTGGAACTATAGTTCTTACAATAATTTAATTGTGAGTAAAATATAGGCTAAATGCGAATATGTCGAGCCAGCCGGGATTCGAACAGGGAATCTCCGGATCTGCAGTCCGGCCCGTTATCCGTTGTGCCACTGTCCCACGTAGGTTTGAATGTCTTAGGTACTTTCCTTCTACATGGGTTAAATTGCACTTCATAAGTTTAAATAAAATCACTAATCCTGGCGATCCTAATCATGATGAGATAATAAACTTATCAAAATATTTTATTGTCGTCTGTCCTTGATAAATCTACAACGTTTAAATTAAATCTGATCGCTTATAGTAGGGCAAAATCGAGTCTAAAGACAAACAAACATACAGG
>BPLQ01001154.1:234178-476859 GCA_021605075.1 Caerostris darwini
AAACATAATTAATAAAAAAAATTTAATTTCTGGCTACGAACTTTGGAACGAAGTAATAAATTCAGAAAAAAAAGAAAAAAAAAAAAACTAAACTTCGTAGTTTTAAAATTATGCTGAAACGCACACACATTAATTAATTATATCTACAGATAGAGAGAAACAAAAATGTGTAGTTCGAATCACTTTTTACATGCGCAATTGTCCCTCACAAGTATGACGCATCATACTTCTACGAATCATAAGGTTAATGATATGGAGGAAACGTTTCCGCAAAGCCCAATACATTCTCCATCTTATCCTCCAGGAAATTATAAGTCTCTCTCCAAGGTCATCGGATCACGTTTAATCTACTTGCATAATAATAAAACGGACGAAAATAACTCGTTCACTCTTGCACCGACATCTCTGTAACTGCACGATTCATTTCTCTGATTCAGTGGTTATTGATTTTTTATAACTTAATGGGCGCCACGAGTCATGGGAATTCATGTTCATTTTATGTTGTGGATTTTTTGTTTGTTTTACTGCTGCGCTTTATAATAAGTCATCATTAAGTTTATTGAAGCAAGATATGATGTCGGATTTTATATAATAACAAGTAATATAAAAAAACAAATTTAAAGTCAATTCCTACATTTTTTTTACTATATTGCAGAAAGTCCTTTATAAATAATTTTCATTCATTTTTTTAAGTTTATATGGCGCCATCTATTGGTAGATACATGCAACTTAAATCTAAAAAAAAACTAAAATTACTTAATTTAAATTAATTACTGAATTAATATTTGAAAAAACTGTATTAACATCAAGTGTCACCCACTACAAGTTCAAAAAAAAATGTATTTGAACTTGAGTGGAGGAATAAAAAGTATTTTTATGAACGATTGAAAATTTGAACAAGATATATATAGGGAGAATGTGAGCTAATAGAAGGAACTGAAAAAAAAGTGCAATAATGGAAAGTATCATTTTTAAATGAGGGTTTTTTTTTTATTTTAGAATCTAAAACTATAGTTATATGATGCCGGATATTATTTTCCTTTCATTCTTGAATTTATGTTATTATGCGTCTAAGTGGTTTGGACATTTAAAATTGTTTTTTTTTCTAATGCTGCTGGCAGTACTAGATAGTTATCTTTATGCCATAAGCAAGGGCTGCACCGCTGTTACTCATTTAGCACTATCAAGGAAGCACGTGTAGCTTGAAGATATGCTAAGGATGAAAGTAACCCTCCCCCCACAAGCTCTACGACCGGAACCTACGGTTGTTAAAATTTATGGTTTTTAGTCCCAAAATGAGGCCCAAAATGGAATTGACCGATCCTTTTGAAATTCCAACATCATCAGCAAGATTTCTAATTGTAAATCGACGGTTTGCAAGCACCAAACCTTTAATTTTTTGGACTTGAGCTTCGTCGGTTGAGGTGGAGGGTCGACCAGAGGGCTCTTCGTCTTCAATGCGCCTTCTTTGAACTGTTTATACCACTTCTAAACATTTCTTTCTGATATAGGAATGCTCACAGAATGCCTTCTGCAACATTCTATACTTTTTTTGTTCTAATGCAGCTGGCAAACACTTAGACAGTTGTCTTTGAGCCTTAAGGCAAGCGCTGTACCAACGTTACTCACTTAGTACTACCCAGGAGGTGCATGTTGTTTGAGGATATGCTACGGACGAGAGTAACACTACCCCGACAACGCTCTACAATCCTATTAGACCGGGACCTATGGTTAAAGTGGATTCCGAACCACTGCAAACATCCATGGCACCGCCGGAAATCTAACCTAAAACTAGCGCCAGAGCGCTAACCAGTCGGTCATCAGGCCCCACTTTTAAAATGGACGAAGTTAAAATTCAAAACAGGAGGGGAGCTTAATCAAAAGTTCCTGCATCTGCACTGAGAATGGTCCCGATAAATCTATCGATCGGAGAGCCCCTTTAATGAAAGAGTGAGGGATGAGAATTCTTCAGATATTATTCTTAGAAGAATAGCAGTGTTGGGGAGAAGGAAAATTTTTTTTTTTGAAATATTGAAAAATTTTATAAACAAAAATTAGGCATAAAGAAAACTTTTTGAGGAAAACTCATGAATACTTATAAATCACTTCGTAAATCTATTACGGTTCCACTGGGATTTGATTCTTATACAGGTAAAACAATTTAATGGGCAATTTAAGAAATCCACAACCTCTATGGGAATGTTTCAAGACATTCAATCAAAATGTGAGCAAATTGCGCATTACCTAATTTAGTAACTGGCATGGCAATTTGTGCAGATAATTTTGTTCATTAATATTATGTTTAGTTATTATTATTTTCGTTTCTTATTATTGTTAAAGAAAAATGTGACTTAGACACCGAATTTTTCCGAGTCACTGTTGTACAACAGATGTCAACAATCTACTAAATAGGATAAATGATTGGAATGCCAAAACAAATTGCACTTCTACTCAATTTAAAGGAATTTAGTGTGATAAAATGGTCAGGAGGGTGAAATAATAATAAATTCCACGGGTATAATTAAAAAATGAATAATTAAAAAAGTAAATAAATAAAAACAAGATTAAAAAAATAGTAACAAAGAGATAATAGTTGTAGCAATTTTTCCACGGGAAGAGTTGTGACATTTGTGTGATTATATTCCCAGGAGAGAGGAATGTATATTCTTTGACAAGTACATAATAACAAACCATCACACAAATTTTACAGGAAATAAGCAGTGTTGTGGATAGTTATATTGCATGAAATTAGTGTTTTGTACGAATAAAAACAACGTATCACTCAAATCTAATAATAGATATTCAGTGTCATGGATAATGAGACTCATGAACTTAGTGATTGTCTCTGCGACCTTCGCAGGTGGAAACAATTACAGATTGAATATGGACATGAGTTGTTGCATCGTGATTGGTGATGAACTATGAGGTGAGTGAATGCCACTACTATGAGAAGTGAGGGAAGCTGACACTCCTCCCCGCTTGATGGATTTTCTTTCTGAGACTTTTCTTGTGTTTTGAGATTTGACGTAGACTCGAGAACTCTGAAAATCTCCGACCTTGAAGTGAACTGTACTTGTGATTTAATCACTTATGATTAAATTTATATTTTTAATTTTCATTTCTTTTTATAATAACCCAGAGTTATGTATTTGTATATATGTATATATTAGATCGCCAACAAAGAATTAGAATGGTTTAGAAATTTAAATTTTTTGTCCATGAATAAAAAATAAATTAAATTTTTTCATTCTTTTACCATGTTTTTATTGAACTAAAGATTTTCCTGTATTTATTACTAATGAACCCTTTTTTAAAAGAATATTAAATATTTTGTTTTTGTCAATCATTTTGTAGTCCTGAACATTATCTGCTCTTATAAAATATTACTTTTTGTTAAATTGAAAGTAAAAATTTTGGACCGTCTTAGAAATTTTATTCAGATTTAGCATTGATGACAAAGAAAATAGTACGTAATTATAATGAACATTATTTTTAAGCTAACATTGCTTTAGTAAACACATTTTTCTTAGTTTAAAACTAAACTTATTATATTTACTTTATAACTTTTGGAACCTAGCCTTGTTTTTTTGTATTTTGTTCTATATATCACCAATTCATCTCAACTAAATAATAGATTTCTTTTAGAAATAACAGCGTTATATAAGATTTACCTATTATTTAAAAATCGTCAAATATTCTCAAATGTTCATATTAAAAAAAGAGGAATAATCTTATATTTGAATCTTTAGAATTTTTATTTTCAGAATAATAAAGGATGAGAATTAATTTAAGTTTTCCTAATAGAAATTAAATCATAATTATGATCAATAGATTTAAGATTCCACTTCTAAGCCGGAAATAAGATACTCAGATACGCGCAGGGGTGCGAAATATATTTCCTCTACGGGTGAAAGTCTGTAGGCTAACTAATACGCAGGGCTGCGTTAAATATATGGGATGAGAGACTACAGATCAGCTAAATGTTTCTCAGCGGCAGCGCCGGTTGCGCTGTACTTCCTCTCGGGTGAGAGTCTCGAGGGCTACTAACCATTTCTCCTAAACGCAACAGAAGATGCTCTTGCAAGTGCGTAGGAGGAAGCACAGTTACAAGTAATATTTTTTCAGAAGCAGCTTCTAGTATTAAATAAAATTATTTGCTTAGAATATTCATTATTTTTATCTAGTATTTATCTATTTATTTATAATTACAAAACTTCCATGCTTGGTTCAGATAAGCAAACTTCATTAGGAGTAAATGCAAATCCCGAAAAAATGCAACTAATAATTTATTCGGTTAAATATCATGAATGAATGACAAGGAATAGGTTCTCCATTAATATAAAAAATTTCATTTACTACAAACATAAAAAAAAAAAAAGATTTTTGTTATATTTGCTGATTAAAGCAATTTTAATGTATTCGGAGCTAGTGGTTGCATAAGCGTTGCAGAAAATTATTTAAAAAAAAAAATTATTTTTAGTCATTTAACTGGGTGATAGCGCAAAAATAACGTGCGGGCACAGGTAATTCGCTGAAGATGAAAAATAAAATTTATTGATCGCACATACAGTCATTGCACAATATCTTTAAGTCGAACCTCGATAAGTCGAAAACCTCCACAACTCGAAAAAATATTTTGTTCACTTCCCTTCAAGCCCCAAAACCTCCATTACTAGAAATTTCAACCCTCTATAAGTCGAAATAATTAGTCAATCCCTACAAGCCATTTTGGTATATATTTTCCCTCCGTAACACGAAAAAAAAAAAAATTGGACATCTGTATATCGAACATTAGCAATGTATGATTTTACAATCTTTTTTACAACCTTTACAACTCGATCATTTGAAACTAATTACCTCTATAGCTCGAAGAAAAATAAGTTACCGACTTTAAGGATTTGCCGACAATGCACGTCATTGTTTCTTAGAAAACAATGTATGAGTATACAGTAAATAAAATAACCAATTCTATGAAATAACAACTAGGAAGAAAATGAATTTTCTGCTCTTTATAGCTAGATAATGCTATAGAAAGAGAACGATCGATTTGTCCAAAGCAAAAAAAAAAAAAATTAACCAAAGAAAAAAAAAAAAAAAATAAATAAATAAATAAATAAATAAAATAAATAAATAAATAAAAATATTAATAATAACTGACTTTTTTTAATACATAATATTTTTAATTTTAAGGTTGTTTCGGAATTATTTTGATTTCTTTTATTGTAGTACATAATATAACTTTGTTTAGTTTATTAGTTTTGCAAATAAACATGTTTATTACCTCTGTAACTTGCATTTTTATTTATTTTACCACTCTAACTCAAAATAAGTTAGAAAGAATCTAAACCTCTACAAGTCGAATATTTCCTCACAAAATCCGCCTAAGTCGAAATCCACCATAAGTCGAAAACTCTATAATTCGAATTATTTGGCGTCTCCCTTGAAGATCGACTTACAGAGGTTTAACTGTATATTGAAATGGACAATTTTAAATAACAACTCTAAAATAGAAGTCTACAGAATGACTTCAAGATTTATCAGAAAAAAGATCCTAAAATTACTGTTGGATTGTTTGCAGATTATTTCGATTGCACTCAAATTCAAACGAAACGGAGCTGTAAGGAATAATTGTATTAAAACCATTCAGCATTTATAATTAGTAAATCGTGTAGTAAATAAAAACACATTAAACAAGTAATATTTAAAAAAAAAAAATTTAAAGAAAATTCATACTTTTTAACTTGAAATTTTCCTCTTACATCTCGTGCCATCTATTGGTAGATACATAAAACTTAATCTAAAAAAAACTAAAATTAATTAATTAAATTTAATTAATGAATTAATATTTGAAAAAACTGTATTAACATCGTCATCCACTACAAGTTAAAAAAAAATGTATTTGAACTTGAGTGGATGAATAAAAAGTATTTCATGAACGATTGAAAATTTGAACAAGATATATATAGGGAGATTGTAAACTAATAATAGGAATTGAAAAAACTTGTAAAAACCTGTGATTGGATGCAATGAGAGTAAGAAAATGCAAGAGAACTTCTGACACTATGAATGTTTTTGGTTACGATGATGCATCGTTATTGTTTAATTTATAAATTGCGAGTTGGGTTAATCATTCTTTAAAATAAATTTCTTTTCATTGAATGTTATAAATTTTTTTATATCTATGCTACTTTTATACATCCACCCAGGGCCGGATTTAGATGAAAAGAGGCCCTAGGCTATTCCACTTATGAGACCCTTTCACCTCCCATTTTTTAAGTTTTTAAATTACACGAGAGATAATAAAATACACCATTACTGTGATATATATCAATATGTTAAATGAAACATGTTGTGATGGGTTCTAATCTTTATAAAAAATGTGATACGTATAATGAATAAAAAAAAAGTCGAGAACGCTTATTTGGATATTTATTCTCAGCTCCATATACACTCAAGAGCCAAAACATTATGACCACCTGTCAATAACGAGTTGGCCCACCTTTGGCGCGCAACACAGCTTCAACCCGCCTTGACATGGATTAATACCACCACTTAATACCAGTTAAATACCCCTTCCACCTGATCACGTGCCTTCCACGTCATCCAGGCGAGTTCATTGCAAAATGTAGGGGTGGTCATAATGTTTTGGCTCTTGAGTGTATGGTACTTTTAACAATAACTAATCAAACATAACGCACAACATTTACAAAGAGGCAAAATTCAAATAATAAAAATCTTTGACTACGAAAATAAAATATGCAATAAAAATTATCATATTTTCTATCAAATTAAATTAAATATATTCAACACATTGAAAATTAAAGCAAATTCATAAATTTGCATAGCACTTGTAACACCATATATAGTACTTGTAACAATAACTAATCAAACATAACAACACACAACATTTACAAAGAAACAAAATTCAAATAATAAAAATCTTTAACTACGAAAATAATTATTTTTAAGGTTAATTTAATTATTTTTATCGATACATTTTTATGTTTGTTTATTAGTCATATGTGCAGAATTTCTCTTTATTTCGAATTCAATGTGTTAGTGTTTACTGTTTTTAGAATAGTGTAATTCTAATTTTGCTAACAATTTGAATGTAGGCCCCTCTTGATATTTAGGCCCTAGGCTGAACCCTAGTTAGCCTATAGATAAATCCGGCCCTGCATCCACCACATCCATAACAAATACTAACTTAAACGATATAAAATTACTGCCTGTTGTGATTGCTTTGCAATTGTAAAATGTCGTTGAAAGGTATAATCAGCCATCGAATTTTAGCAACTTTTTTAGCCACCAATTTTTCCCAAATCGAACATATTTGGCAAAAATTGTAAATAGAATTCGTAAATATAGTATTTACACAGAACAGCAGCTGAATTTATACTATACCAAAATAGGCCTGAATTCTCCAAAATTTAGTTGAAATCTATACCAAAAAGGAATCCAGAACTATGAAAATTTCCCCAAGACTTCTGGAAGAACTAGGAAAGAAATGTACCTAAATACGAAAAAGAGGCCTGATGACTGAGTGACTAGGGCTCTGACACTCGGTACCCCAGATTTCGAGATCGAGTCCTGACGGTGCCATGGGTATCGGAATTCACTTTAAAACGTAAGTTACGATCTAATATGACTGTAGAGAGTTGTACGTAGGGTTGACAACCCTTCCACGTAAAAAGAAAACATCTCCTGTCTCAAAATCTGCCAGTAGTCAGACGGCCTTGCCCCACCATGGGGTTGTTGCATCAACGAAGAAAAGAAGTATTAAAAATATTTATTAAACTGCTAGATGATGCTTTTCTGCTATTCGTTTAAATTGTTAACATGCAAAAAATTTGGGAATCTCATTCATTATTAAATATTGCATTCTAAATAACTAAAATAAAATTGAAATAAAAACAAGTAATATAAATTTTTTTTAAAGCCAATTCCTTCTTTTTTGTCACTATATTGCAGAAAGTCCTTTATAAATAAGTTTCATTATTTTTTTTAAAGTTTATCTGGCGTCATCTATTGGTAGATATATGCAACTTAAATCTAAAAAAAATCTAATTGATTAATTAAATTTAATTTCTGAATTAATATATGAAAAAAACTGTATGGACATCAAGTGCCATTCACTACAAGTTAAAAAAAAATGTATTTGAACTTGAGTGGATGAATAAAAAGTATTTTATGAACGATTGAAAATTTGAACAAGATATATATAGAGAGAGTGAGAGCTACTAGAAGGAATTGAATAAAGCATATTCATACTAAATGGCAATACATTTTTATTATTTTGTTTACACAACTTATATGTTAATTTGTATGACTATTCTTTTTTTTTTTTTTGAGGTATTGTATATCTCCAAAAATTATAAGACGTTAAGAATCATAATTTACAAAATAAATTTGTATTAACATAAAAAGTACAGCAGCTTAATTTATCTTCATTACTATGTGTCTGTGATATGATAAATTGACAAAATTAAATTATTAAAAAAGTATCACAATGTAGAAGTACATTTTCCAAGACAGAAGAAATAGGAAATAAATATTTCCAAACAGAAAACTCAAACCTGCACGGACTTTTGACTCACACGTGCGTAGACACAGGAATTAAATTAAAATAAATACATATTTACGCTATTCTAAAATCAGGTGCTAAATAATGATTCTATATTCAATACGAAAAAGAAAGCTCTTTAATTCTACTTTGTAAAAAAAGGAAGACATGTTGGTGTCATATAAATCTTATGTAAAAAAAAAAAATGTGCAGATATGGCTGTGAGCATTCATATGAACAATGAAATGAATATTTAAAAAAAAAGTATGTTATGATTCTTTTACGAATTTTTGTTCATTCTATTATTTTCAAAGCTTGCTATTTTTTATAAATTTGAATACTTTTTTTTACTAAGTCAGTATTTTTAAAATTCATTTTATGATTTTTTAAAAACATAAAGAGATTGATTTATGATTGTGATACGGCGTAAAGATTGAGATATGCTTTTTTTAAAGCATAATTAGTTAAAAATCGCATTTAAAATTTCTTGTAAAAGAATATTATTTGAAAAGAAAAAAAAATTTAAGATAATTTTAATTCTTTATTTGGGATTTATTTTAGCCTTAACAATATTCTTCCTTACACGTGGTTTTTTACATAAATAATTTTATCTTAAAAATCTTTTAATGAAAGCTCTTTAATTCTACGTTGTAAAAAAAAGAAGACATGTTGGTGTCATACATATAAATCCTATCTAAAAAAAAAATCTGCAGATATGGCTGTGAGCATTCATATGAACATTGAAATGAATATTTAAAAAAAAGTACGTTATGATTCTTTTACGAATTTTTGTTCATTCTATTATTTTCAAAGCTTGATATTTTTTATAAATTTGAATACTTTTTTTTACTAAGTCAGTATTTTTAAAATTCATTTTATGATTTTATAAAAACATAAAGAGATTGATTTATGATTGAGATACGACGTAAAGATTGAGATATGTTTTTTTTAAAGCATAATTAGCTAAAAATCTCATTTAAAATTTCTTGTAAAAGAATATTATTTGAAAATAAAAAAAAATTACGATATTTTTAATTCTTTATTTGTATTCCAGCATGGTGATTTATTTTAAGAATATTCTTCTTTACATATGGTAAATATTCTTACTTATACGTGGTATTTAGATAATTAATTTTATCTTAGCAATATTTTAATATAAAATTAATATAATTTTTAAAAAATTAATAAATTATAATAAAATAATAATTAAAATAATTTAATGAAAATAATTTTACAAATAAAAAGAATCTCATTTATATTTTCTTGTAAAAAATATAATATTATTTGAAAAGAAAAACAAATTTTTTTTAATGATAATTTTAATTCTTTATTTGTGTTCCAGAATACTGATTTATTTTTGTCTTAAGAATATTCTTCTTTATATGAGGTAAATATTTTTCCTTACTTGTGGTGTCTAGATAAATAATTTTATCTTATAAATCTTTCAATGAAAATAATTTATCTTGTAATTTTATCTTAAAAATCTTTTAATGAAAATAATTTTACAAATAAAAAGGATTTTATTTACATTTTCTTGTAAAAAATATTTCAAAAGAAAAAATTTTTTTTTTACAGTAGTTACGATTCTTTATTTGTGTTCTAACATCTCATTTATTTTAGTCTTAAGAATATTCTTCAATTAAATGTGGCCTTTAGATAAATAATTTTATTATAAAAATCTTTTACTGAAAATAATTTTACAAATAAAAATATTGTTTGCTATAGTATTACACAAATAACAATAGTACGCGTTATGAATTATTTAATATTTTATATGATCTAAATAAACGTTATAAATTTTTTAAGTGTCATTTGAGGAAGAAATTCATCAGCTAAAAATTATCCCTTACACTTGCTGAAAATTTAAAAAGCCATCAGCATAGTTCCGTTTAATTTTCTATTTTTCTCAAAAATGCGATAGAAAAACATTCATCGTATAGTTCAATAATGTTTTTCACTTTTTTTTAATAATTATAATATTTCTATAAGACTTTTTATAAACCTATAAAATATAAAAATAGAAATCTTTTTCTTTAATACTCATAAAAATGGTTCTTCACAAATTAGCGTAGGAGCATTTTAAGATATTAAATTAGCAACATCGACTATTATATTGTTTAACGCAATTTTAAAATGGAACAATTTTTTTTGGTAATAAATATCACAGCTGAAAAAATGTGTAGATAGAAATCCTGCACATAGGCTAGTACATTATTGTAAAATAATATTGCATTCAACTTTGCAATAAAATAGTAAACATTATGTAAAATATTTTTCTAATATTTAAATGTTATTAATTTTGACTAAGCATCTAAATATTTTTCTAATACTTAAACGTTTAGCTTGATAACTTTTTTAAAATAAAGCTGGACAGTATTCTCTATTTTATTTTTTCATAGATATTTTAAAAAATTACCAATTAAATTTAGTTTTTAAAGTAAGCTGAATATGCATCCAGTTTACAAATAGCTGTAATCTATATCTGAGCTATAACCTGTGCATCCTTGTTATGGTAGCTTTCTTTTGCTTTATTTTCAAGGAATTTACAAATCAAGGCCAAATGCATCTAAAGCTTATAACGCTTTTATTCATACTATAGCAAATTTTTCTCACAGGAAGAAATTTGGCATTTCATTAACAGGTGAGAGGAATGTATATTTTTTTGCTAAGTACATAATTACAACCCATCACTCAAATTTAAAAGCAGACAAGCAGTGTTGGGTAGTTATATTACAGGCAATTAGTGTTTTGTACTAAAGAGAACAACTTGTCTCTCAAATCTGACATCAGATATTCAGTGTGTAATGAGACTCATGAAATTAGCGATTGTCTGTGTCATCTTCACAGTCGAAACAATTACAGATTGAATATGGACTACACCATGAGTTGTTCCATCATGATTGGTGATAGACTATGAGCTGAGAAATGTCCACTCCAATGAGGGAAGCTCCCCTGAAAGGATTTTCTTAAAGGGAGGTTTTTGAAGAAAAAAAGAGAGGGTTCTGTGACGAGTCGAGAAAGAGTGTTATTTTTCTCTTTTTCTCGGAAGTGACTGAATAGGACTGAGGTTCAGACCGTTTCCAAAACTATCCCACTGTGTATCACGTCGTGTGATAATTAAGGTGTGCCGCAGACCACGTGTTTAAAGTTCGTCGTAGGTTCAAGAATTCTCATAATTTCAGACCTTGGAACTGCATTTGTGAATCAAATTTAAGTCTTTAATTTTCATTTTTTGTAAAGAATAAATTATAATAGCCCAGAGTTCTGTATTTGTATATATATATATATATATATAAATAAATAAAAAAATGTAAATAAAAGTTAAAAATGTTCCCATAATCCTGAAAGTGCTCTTATTCTGGAAGCTGTTATAGGTCTAGTATAGGCCGAGATGTTACAGTACTATATATATATTTATATAATTCCTTAATCATCGTCATTGATTGAGGCGACGTTTTTATTCTTAAAAGGTCCTAACAGGAAAAATGAGAAAATGGAAGATAAATTTTAAATGTATCAAAGTGTAAAATGTTTAATAATAACAGCTAATATTATTTCTCAACCATACTGTAGCAAACTCTACAAAAAGTTAATCTCCATCCTCGCCAAAAACCTATGTTAAAACCTCACTCACAAAAATTATTATTCATTACTTAAAACCAAAAACCTGCGAGCCTCATTCGCAGCTTAACTTTTGTTTGGACAGCTTTCCCCATATTTCCTTTTCGTGAGATTTGGATAAAGAATCTCCATGTTTTCAATATTATGATTAAAACACGTTCTCTCGCGAGCGAAGCAGGTTTTCTGACTTCATTTTTTTTTCTCTTCTGTTTTATGACATTATTCCCTGCCGCTAGAAGCAGGAAATTGATACCAGAAAGTTCTAATCAATGCTTTTCGAATGAATTTTCTAGTGGATTGACGGGTTTAATTGAAGAAGGAACTGATGTCCTCTTCTTGACAGGTCATGTGAAAGTTTTCGCATCGCCACTAACGAAGAACTCATCTGGTGATTTGTTTAAAAAAAGAATCAGTTATTATTATTATTTTTTTTTTGGTAGTCATTAATCTGTAATTATTTCCTTATGTAAATGGCTGCATTTGCTTCTTAAAAAAGTAATGCATAATAAATACGTAAGTACGAGGCCTTGAAAAAAACCGGGAAATTTAATTCAATGAAAGCGTACTATAATGCTGCGAAAAGAATGTCCAAGCACGGTAAAAAGAAATAAAAGTAGTGTAGATGTTCTTGAATTAAAGATAGTGTATTTGCTATTCCTCCGCTATTCAGGCTTTTGGTTAGACTTAGTTCGTATCCTCGCTGTGGGATGGATGTTTTTTAAAGTTACAAGTTGTTTGTTAGTGGCTCGGAATCCACATTAAACTGTAGGTCCCGGTTTAATTAGCCCAAAGTGTGCACAAAATGACCGTAGAACAACAAACCAACCCCACCCCCCTATTCTTCCTATGTAAGTGGTCCCCAGACTTATTTGTCCTATATCACCATCTTATTGTCCAAACTTATTTGTCTCATGTCCAATATTTGATAAAAACTCATTGCTCCTTGTCCTCCATAAATCAATCTTTTTTAAACAGAAATAGAAAGATAAAGTAAAAAAAAAAATTTGTGTTTATGTATATCTCCTTTATGTAGTTATGTATCAATATATTTACGTCACAAAAAATAATAAATAAAGATTCGTAAGTAAGACACCTTGGAGCTTGAAATTCAGTTACTATCACTGGTATTCTTAAATCATGGCGATTTGCTATTTGCTGCCATATCTTTCTTTTTATAACAAATTTGTGACCGTATAGTCCTATATTCTACTGCGGCCTGATGGCCAATTGGCTAGCACTCTGACCGTTGGTACCACAGGGTTTTGAGGATCGAATCCTGGCGGTGGCATGTATGTTTGTTAGTGGTTTATAATCCACGTTAAACTGTAGGTCCCGGTCTCATTAGCCCAAATTGCGTACATAATGACCGTATAGCGACCAACCAAATCTACATTCTACTAAATATCACGAAGGAAACTCTATCAAAAACATTTGTATTATAGCCCATAATTCAAATTTATCGCAGATATCAGCTTTGGCAGATTTTACACAACAGGTTAAAATGTAAGAATAGTTTTTTCTAAATTTTCTTATCTTCTTCTTTATGTTTTCACCGCCACTTTCATTTTTGTTAAACGTCAATTCATTAGATGCACCCGAGGCTACTTCCCTCGAACGTTCCACTGATCCTAGGGTGCGACTTCACCAATTTTAGGAATCATGGGTCTAATCCATGATATAAGGAGAATCAAAAGCTTATGATGGCAAATTTCAAATAGTAATTGAAAATCGATCAACTGGCATATAATTAGGCACATGCACTTTTTTCGTCAGCAATATAATGCTCCATAAACAGTCTTAATTGTTACTGTTTTTCGGGAAGATATTAGTCAAAAGTTATAGAAGTAAAACGTTTTTCTTTCGTAAGGAAGACAATTCGGAAAACATTCACTAGGCAAATTTGACTGTCTATTCGAGGTGTTACGTTTCGCTGTCTAAATTTCCACCGATTTTTGCTGGTTTTTGAAAGTGCTTGCAATTTATGCTCCAAGCAGATTTGAACTTTCATCATCTTTCATTATTCTACGAGAGTTAGTGTTGAACCACGAATTGTATACTGTTCATACACAATTGTTTATTAAGTTAAATTTTCTTTTTTAGATACAAAATCCATTTTAAAATATTAAACTTTTGAATACCATTAATGAAAGAGTAACATTTGTTGTTTCATAAACAAAAAAGAACTATACGTAAAATGTTTATAACAGCTCAATCTAAAGCCACCATCATCATAAGCAGTTTAATAACCTACATTGTTAGACACCAATTAATTGATTTTATATCTTCTTCTTCATTGGCACGACAGCCCCATGGTGGGCCAGGGCCGTCTGCCTACTGGCATATTTCGAGACAAGAGATGTTTTCTTTTTAGGTGGTAGGATTATAAGCTTTACGCCTCACAATCATATTATACCTGTACCTACTGTTCAAAGCGGATTCCGAACCACTACAAACAAGCCGGACTTGAACCCGAAACCTGTGGCAGCGAGTGCCAGAACGCTAGCCACTCGGTAAACAGGCCCCAAATATTTTTTTTTATCGTCATGAACTTTTAACCCAATCATTTAATACTAAAGTAAGCAATATTTTGCTTTTATGTCTTTTATAGGTTTGCAAACCTTGTCTTTAATGAAAAAGAAAACTATTGCTTATTTTCACAAATAGCCAAGAAAAACACGATAATTTAAAAATACAACCACTAAATAACATCATATAAAGTTAAAACAATTTCTTTTGTATCTACTGTTCTTTTTTTCATAATATCAACAACAGATGTATCAATATTTGAGAGGTTGTGTAAAAAACTAGAGTGAAAAAAAAATATTCGTTTCGGTTAGGATTTTGTTGACAGAAATTAAACTCAATCCACAGAAATACTATAGAACACAAGCATCCATCCGTCTATAATAATATGAAATTAATTTGAAAAGTAGAAATTGCATGACTTCCGCAACATTTCCTATTTACGAGTTAAAAGAAAGTTCTGTGAATACAACGCTATTTAAATTTTACCTGTTTATCGATATTATATATATGGAATTCAAAAAGAGTTTTTTGAATAAAGTTCTTTTTTACCTAGCCTTTATATAAAATTTCTAGATTTCTAGTAATATATATGTATATATATTGATAGGTGGTTTTGAAAATCCATTATTCATCTTGACGATTTAAAAAAAAAAATATCTTGAATATATATATATAAATACATAAAAAATATCGTTTTTTGAAAATGTATCTTTTTTTTCAATTCCTTCTATTAGCTCACACTCTCCCTATATATATCTTGTTCAAATTTTCAATCGTTAATAAAATACTTTTTATTTATCCACTCAAGTTCAAATACAATTTTTAACTTGCAGTGGATGACACTTGATGTTAAAGCAGTTTTTTCAAATATTAATTCATTAATTAAATTTTAATTAATTAATTAAATTTTAATTAATTTTAATTAAATTCTACCAATAGATGGCGCCAGATAAACTTAAAAAAATTAATGAAAATTATTTATAAAGGATAGTGAAAAGTATATATATATAGTGAAAAAAAAGTAGGAATTGACTTCAAAAAAATTTTTTTATATAACTTGTTTCATGATAAATTTCTAGATTTCATATATTTATATTGATAGATGATTTCGAAAATCAGTAATTCATTTTTAAGATTTTTTTTCTTTTACTGTTGCTGTGGTCTAGATGATCACCATTGTACAATCTGCAGATAATTTTGCAAAAGGAAGTTTAAATAAATGACTATTTCTTTGCCAAATTTTTATCTGACCTTGTCAAGCACATCGAAAGATTTTATTTTTTTTGTTATGTTTATATTTATCTGAAATAATATTTCTGAACAAAATCTAATTAATTCCTTTGACTTGTTATATTTCATTTTTTTGTGTGAATACATCCTTTTATGCATTTATTCATTATTATTAACTTTTATCTTCATCATTGGCACAACAGCCATATGGTGGGCCAAGGCTGTCTGTCTACTGGCAGATTAGGGTTGTCAGCCCTGCGTCCAATGCTTAACGGTCAAATTAGACCGGGACCTAAAGCTTAAAGTGGATTCCGAACCACTACAAACATCCATGGCACCACCGGAACACAAACCCGAAACATGTGACACCGAGTGTCAGTCACTCGGCTATCAAGCCCCTTTTCTATAATTACATGGTTTTAATTGAACATTTTTTTAGGCTTATGAAATCTCTGTAGAACACAAAGAAGTTATTTTGATTTTCAAATTAAAAAAAAAAAAATTAAGGTGTTTTTTTTTTGCTTGGATTTCATTTGAATTGCTTGTTTGTACATTTTGATATTTTTTTCAAGATGCTTTACTAAACAAGAAGAAAGACTGATTTATCTGATTTTATCAATATTGAATTGTCCTAAATTAACATTTTTAGTAATAGCAATCATTTAGATTTTCTTTGCACAATTTGGAAATAGCCCTATTTTCAAACATTTGTCATGAATGTTAAGAAAAAACAAGTACTATAAAAAAAAAATTTTTTTTTAAGTCATTTCCTACTTTTTTTTCACTATAAAGCAGAAAGTCCTTTATAAATAACATTCATTCAATTTTTTTAAGTTTATGTGGCGCCATCTATTGGTAGAAATATATACAACTTAAAACTAAAAAAAAACCTAAAATTAATTAATTAAATTTAATTAATGAATTAATATTTGAAAAAACTATATTAACATCAAGTGTCATCCACTAAAAGTTTAAAAAAAATGCATTTGATCTTGAGTGGATGAATAAAAAGTGTTTTATGAACGATTGAAAATTTGAACAAGATATATATAGGGAGAGTGTGAGCTAATAGAAGGAATTGAATAAAGGACAAACATCATGAAGATTTTTTTATCATTTATAATTTATTTTACATTGTCCTTGGGAATCTTGATGGCATTGTCTATTTAAACGTTTTCAAACAAAGGATCATCAGTTCACTCATACATAAGCTTTTAGAGTGGAACGATTATTGTTGGATAAATTATAAGCCGAAATGTCACGAGGAAGATAATTTTTTTTCATGATCACTTTCACAATTATCCTTAAATTTGAAATAATGTTGCCAGATGATAGTTCTGTAACAGACATTTTAATATATTTATTAAAGTTACTCTTAACACTAAAACAATAAATTATTTTTTCCAAGCATTTTGGACGGTGGCATCAGAAAGGAAATATTTGCCAGGAATTATATCTAATTTCCGATAACAAGATGTTATAATTTATTCTAATACAAAGGTAATTATTTTGAAATTCTTTTCTCTAAATTAAATTCCTCATTCTTTGAGATCGTTTTCTAATTTCATTAATTTATTTGCGCATACATAAATTGCCATTTTCAAAGATACACTACTCTTTTCAGCAGTTTTTAAAAGAATAGAATTTTGAAGAACATGAATTATTAATTTTTGCAAACCAAAAATTTTTTCTAAGGAATTTTAATCCAAACAGTTCTACAGACGAGAGCAGCCTAATTGTTGAAATTTGCTCCAATTTGCATTTTAAAGCAAATATTTAGAATCTTTTTTAATGAGTTTAAACTTCGACTGATCATGGTTTTGTCTGTTAGAGCATCAACGGGAAGAATGGGTGATTATGGGAAGAAAGCAATATGAGTTCGATACCTGTTAATCAGAGTAACTTAAAATTATAGAAGGTGTAGAATTTTCTTTTCACGGGAAAAGATTTGGCATTTCATTCCCAGGGGAGAGGAATGTATATTCTTTGACCAGTACGTAATAACAACCCATCATTTAAATTTAACAGCAGACAAGTAGTACTATGGGTAGTTATACTACATGTAATTAGTGTTTTGTACTAATGAGAACAATCTGTCACTCAAATCTGATAGCAGATATTCAGTGTCATGTATAATGAGACTCATGAAACTAGTGATTGTCTATGCGACTTTCACAGGTCGAAACAATTACAGATGTTAAATGGACTGCACCATGAGTTGCTCTATCGTGATTAGTGATCGACCATGAGCTGAGAAATGTCTACTCAAATGAGAAGGGAGTGAAGCTAACTCTCCCCCCCCTCCCTCTTGACGGATTTTCTTAAAGTGAGGTTTTTGGAGAAGAAAGGAGAGAATTCTGCGTCGGTAAAGAGTGTTGTATTTCTCTTTTTCTCTGAAGTGACTGAATAGGCCGGAGTTTCCGCCTGTTTTTGAAATTGAACCCCTTGTGGTTTCGTGTATTACGCAGTGTGATAATTAAGGTATGCCACAGACCAGGCAATTAGATTCGACGTAGACTCGAAAACTCTGAAAATCTTCGATCTTGAACGGAACTGTACTTGTGATCAAATTTTATTTCTAATTCTAACACTTAAGTCTATTTTCTAAATTTTATTTCTAATTTGTTTTTGTTTTTCTAATGCAGCTGACAATACAGAGACAGTTAATATTTACGCCATAAGCAAAGACTGCAGCGCTGCTACTCATTTAGCACTACCCAGGAAGCCTGTGTAGCTTGAAGATATGCTATGGACCCGAGTAGCACTACCCCAGCAACGCTCTACGATCCTATTAGACATGGACCTACGGCCTTAAGTGAATTCCGAACCACTACAAACATCCATAGCACCGCCGGAATTTGAACCCGAAACCTGTGGTACGGAACGCTAGAGCGCTAACCATTCGGCTACCGCAACATGATAAAATAATACACCGCAGTATAAAATAGATATATACAATATAAAATAGAAATGTGATCCATTTCTATCAATCACATTTTCGTTTTTTAAACTTTACGGTTTTACGATTTCAAAGACGTAAAGGAAAACGTCAAGTATTTTAATTTAATAATCAAGGCCAAAGACACTAAACCAGTTTTAAATGTCATTCATCTTTCAAATTGAATAAGCTTGTGTTGTTTAGTTTAGCATTGACCTTAAAACACTTATTATGTTAAAGAGCTTAAAACTACATATTTGTGAATGTTTTTCCTCTGCTAAAAATCAGATTGCAAGTAGACCTGGACCTTGAAATGTTTTCAGTGCTCTGAAAGAATGACAAGTTCAGTACGTTCTAGAAAATTTTTATTTAAAAAATAAAAAACCCAAAGCAATGACAAATTATCATGCAAGCTGTCATTCTTGTGATTAAATTAATGTTAAGTGATCAATTAATTTCTAAATGATATCAGCTTTCAATGTGAAATATTAGCGATGTTTGATGTTTTACTTCGCGTACTAATTTGTGATCTACGCATTACATTTAAGGTGTCACACATGTAATGCGTTAAAAGTAATAACATGTTAAAAGAAATTAGAAGTTTGTATAACGCAATATTTAATAAAAAAAAAGTTGCAAGTATTTTTTAAGAGAAAAAACAAACTTTTTTTAAATGAAATATCAAAAGTATAAGAAATGTCAAAGTTCATAAAATTAAGAAGCTCATTTTGGAATATTTGTGACCAATTAGTGTAGTTGTAGTTGTGTCTAATCCTCAGTGTCCTGCAGGGCGAGATGGACATCCCATGGATGGAGGGAAAAAGGCAACTTCTGTTGTGATGGAGCACCTGTAGATAGAAGTCTGACTTGGCTTCATGTTCCTGAAGAAGAAAGGCAGTGCCTTCCAGGAGGACTTTTAGTGGAACTAATCCGCATTTGCTTATCGTATAGGAGAAAACCAGGAAAACTCCCACCAGGTAGACCGAAGCAAGATGCTGAATATCACGAACGTCATCGAGTCTTCTTGTTTTTGAAGTAGTGTCTACAATAAATCTGCTAGCGGATTGAACCACAGCTCTAATGTTTGGAGCCTGATGGTCGAATGGCTAGTGCTTTGGCGCTCGGTACCACAGGTTTCGAGTTCTAGTCCCTGTGATGGCAAGGATGTTTGCAGTGGACGTATGATATGACCGTACGTATGTACCTCATATGACCGTAGAGTATCACAGACTCGAATCAGACTTCTTCTCACCCACATCATTCCCAAACTGTAAAGGGCAACTCAGCTCCAGGCGCAGTGATGTGGTGTGGTGTAGTAGTAGTAGCCCTAATGTTCAACAGGGCGCACGTTATCACTGAGCCAAGAGTCGGGCACGAATTAATGTAATCTCATTATGAAAATTAATATAAAAAAATTGTAACTTGTTTTTAAAATAGTAAGCATTTTATACATATAAGATGCTGCGATCTACCAGAAATGACGGTTTTGTTATTTTTTTGTAAAAACTCTACAAAAGTGTTGAACCATATTCTGGTAATTTTATATTAAATTATGCCCCAATCAGACACATTTGAGATACATAGATAAAATCTGCAAGGAAAAGCAGGTGAATACATGGAATGTGTCTGAAGGTCATAATTAAATACCTGGTATAATGCTTTTTTAAGTAGCAGTTCACGTCGTTGAAATACATGTGCAGATTAAAAACTATTTCATCAAAAGAAAAATCGTGATGACAATCGGCATAAAAATATTTTGGAAATTGAGGCCTGATGGCCGAGTGGCTAGCGTTCTGGTGCTACAGGTTTCGCATCCCGGCGATGCCATGAATGTTCGGCGATGGATGTTTGTAGTGGTTCGGAATCCACTTTAATCGTAGGACCCAATCTAATACAACCCTGCCCATTAAAAAGAAAGCATCTTATGTCTCGAAATCTGCCAATAGGCAGACGACCTTGGCCCATAATGGGGCTTTTGCGCCAATGAAGAAGACGAAGAATCGAATGTATGATAAGAGTAGAATGGGGACCTGATGGTCGAGTGGCTAGCGCTCTGTCGCTCGGTACTACGGGTTCGAATTCCGGCGGTGTCATGGATGTTTGTAGTGGTCCGCAATACACTTTAAACTGTAGGTTCCGGTTCTAATAGGATCGTAGAGTGTTGTAAGGGTAGTGTTACTAGCGTCCGTAGAATATCTTCAAGCTACATGTGCCCCCTGGGTAGTGCTAAATGAGTAACAGCAGTGCCGCTATTGCTTATAACATAAATATAAACTGTATCTGTATTGCCAGCTGCATTAGAATAACAACAAGCATTTTTGAAATTGAAAGTCAAAATTATAAGACAACAATTAACAAATATAAATAGTTAGTTTTTCTTAATAGGCGTTTGCACTTTG
The DNA here is from genome assembly GCA_021605075.1 of Caerostris darwini. Classification (NCBI taxonomy): domain Eukaryota; kingdom Metazoa; phylum Arthropoda; class Arachnida; order Araneae; family Araneidae; genus Caerostris; species Caerostris darwini. The sequence goes on from BPLQ01001154.1 coordinate 255,456, forward strand.
GTTTTCTGTTATTTTAATTGCCTTTTTTTCTGTTTCGGGCCTGTTTCTGGTTTTAAATAAACAGTTTTTCTATTTTACGTATTCCTTTTCAAAATATATTTTTTAATAATTATGTTTTTTTTTATTTGTTTTGAAACTTATGAAGAAAAAATATTGGAAATTTCAGTTTGTATTTCTGCAAATAAAATTTTTAAAATGCAAACGCGTAAAAATTTGCAAACGCGTTACGAAGCCAGTCAGCATAACATCATTAAAATCATTTTTTTTTTATTTATTAATATCCATTAATGAAGCCATTGCAAGATTTAATTAACCATGACATTTGGTACTTGAATAATGACATCTTAACTCATTAATTTTCATTACTCTCTTTGTTTTCGATGATATTATTATCTCACAAGGAAGTCAGTGAGTATTCTTATTACAATCAACAATTTAATCATTTACCAAGTGACCAATTATGATTACTTAATCCTGGTCATGTATAAGTAATTAAAAAAGAGTATGAAATGAAAACGTGTTGTATATTATAAAAAGTAGATTTCTTTCAGCAAAATTTAGTTCATTTTATTTATTCTATGAATATGTTAATTACTTATTATGAATATTCATCCATTTTAAGTAGAATTCTTTTTGATTTAGGCTATTTTTTTATCTAGGATTTTCATGTCTTTTAACGAAAAATATCATAGTGGAATTATGATTACTTCATCATGGACATGTATAGGTAATTAAAAAAGTGATTAAAATGAAACATGTTGTATAATATAAAAAGCAGATTTTTTTTACCAAAATGTAATTAATTTTACTTGTTCTATGGATATGTTAATTACTTATTAAGAGCATTCCTCCATTTTAAGTAGAATTCTTTTTGATTTAGGTTATTTATTTTATCTAGGATTTTTTTATCTTTTAACGAAAAATATCATAGTGAAATTATGATTACTTAATCGTGGTCATGTATAAGTAATTAAAAAAAGAGATTAAAATGGAAACCTGTCGTATAATATAAAAAGCAGATTTCTTTTATCAAAATTTAGTTCATTTTACTTATTCTATGAATATATTAATCACATATTATAAGAATTCATCCATTTTAAGTAGAATTTCTTTTGATTCAGGGTATCTAGGTTTTTTTTTAATTTTTTTATTATTATTATTTTTTTTATCTTTTAACGGGAAAATATCTTAGTGGCTGTTGATAGTCTGATGATGTTTGCAAATGTCGATAGAATAAACATTTAATGCCAAGTTATAGCCAAAGTAATTGATACGATTAATGGTCTTATCACACAGTAATACATATATAGTTTTGAGGATATTATTAGGATTATCTTAAAAATTAAAAGAAACATGATTAAGATTTTAAATTAACGATCGAAATATTTCATTCAATAAATATTGATCATTACCAATTTAAGGCACCATGTAGTACTTACCAGTATTCATTTTACTAAACAATAAAAATATTGGTCTTATGAAAAATACCATTTGTAAGTCAATATTGGCTCTGAATTAAAAAAATTAAATTTTTTTTTGAATTATTTAAATATATGACAAAATAAACTTCCCTGCATAATTTTTTATACGTACTCTTTGTCTGTATAATTAAATCTTGCATTCAATTTCGCACGTATAATGCATGTATTCATTCATATGCTTGGAATATGCATAATAATAAAACATATGTTGTTGTTAGTAGCAAGTTTGTGTGAAGTCTGAACTAAGTTCTATACTATACCCACATTGTGCACCATAGTTTAGAATGAACTTTTTCTAAAAATGGCGTTTAGGATATTCGCAGCTTTCACTCTCTTCCTCGCCCGAACAGATGGGTTTTTCAGTCTACAGATTTATTATACTCATCACAGGAAGAGATTCAAAAGCGTTCTATTCGGTACCATCTGTTGGAACTAGAACCAATTTCTCTCAGTTTGTTCGAAATTCTAACATGTTTGTTGAAAACCCAACGTATTATCTACCAGGTTTTCACGCCATTTTAAATTAATTTTAATTATTAACTGTTTTCAATTATTATTTGTTTTCAATTATTATATGTTTTCAATTATTATTTATTTTCCATTATTGTTTCAATTACTATTTCAATTATTAATTATTTTAAATTATTATTTATTTTCTATTATTCTTTTTACATTATTATTTCCATTATTATTTTATTATTTCAATTTTGTTTTCCACTATTATATCAATTATTATTTTAATTACGATTTCTTTGCATATTTCAGTTACGATTTCTTCGCATATTTCAATTAGAAAGCAGAAGCGCAGATTGTAACACAAGATGCCAACTCCAGAATATATACTGTTAGCAATGTATGCTGCCACTAGTCAGATTTCAATGCATATGTTGCTTTTTTTATAATTTAAAAAATATTATTTTATTTAAAATAATATTATGACGAACATTTGTTGTTCGTAAATGGTTATCGCACAATAATCATCTTTTTTTTTTGCATTTTTCTACTAAAAATCTTACCATAATAGAAATTTTTCCGTTTAGCTGTGTAATTATATTGCTTCACCACTGACGATGGAATGAGATATTTTCAGTCATAATACTATAAAATCATGCTTATTTACGGTTAGTCATCTGTAATACCATGCTGTGATTAAAATTTATACAAGGTCACCTATTAATTATTAGAATTGTTTATACCATTATGAATACTGAGAGATCAAAACCTGTGTTTGACTTGAGAATTCTACATAAATTAGTGAGATTCCATTATTTTAAGCTTCGTCGTAATTCCAGTATGCGTCGAATTTTTTCGCAGGTCTATTGTAGACTAAGTATTAGATCACGTTTAATTCACATAGCAGACTAAGTATTAGATCACGTTTAATTCATATAGCAGACTAAGTATTAAAAGAATCCTACATTTTAATAATGCTTACATAACGAACTCAATTCTGTTTTTGTTTATCTATTTTTGAAATTACAGTTTTGGTGCTAAATATTCAGTGGGAAAGCAGACATAGTTTAATATTCACAACTATTTTTATGCAAAATAAAATATTAATCAAATATTGAATTTTTAAGTAGAAACTTTTAATTTTATTACAATGATTAATTTTCCATCACAAATTAATATTACTTAATGATAATTGAACTATTTAAAAAATATTTTCATTTGATTACAAGAATTTTATAGATATATATGTTTTAAAATTATCGTCTTTTTTTTTTGTACAAAATTATAAAAATTAAAATAAAACTGTATCTTAAAATTGCTATCGATTTGAAACTTTTTATAAAGGTAAAAAAGTACTTCTGGATTTTCTCGAAAACATGAATACTTTTATATATTAGTCATAATTGATTTATTTTATTATAAATTTTTAGTAGTATTTACGCATTTTTGCTTTATTTTGAATAGGTAATAAAAAGAAAATAGTAATAAAAATTTAAAGAAATACTTCAAAATATTTCTGGAAAATTAAAATATCATTTAATTTTCTAATTAATTGACATTCGGAATTTCTTATCTTTGAAAAATTTAAAAAACCTACACAAAACATGATCAAAATGATAATATATCGTTTACAAGAAAAAATTTTGAATGCAAGTTTAGATATAAAATTAATATATCAATCAAATTTTTATTTTAGAGGATTTTAATTTTTGAAATTTTTTTATACATTTTAAATTTGTTGATATTTTGTAGAGATTTAACAATTATGTTCAATACAATTTCAGACTTTGGAAACGTATTAAACGTTAATCTGCTAGTAAGATTTAGGCTTGTGTAAATATTAATGTAATTGTTATTTTGACTGATTGTTATTTTAACGAGAATTAGCGACCAATTCCAGCTGACAAAACGAAAATTAACTGTTACTTGTAGTAGTAGTACTCGCACTCGACGCTAGATGGTGTTAGGAGTCTGTTATTTTTTTTGTCAAAGTTTTGTTGAATTGAATTTTTGTATAGGGAAATATTTTTATTTATTTATTTGCAGTTGATTTCAACAGTGCTTCACAGCATCGACGCTAGGTGTAGTTTAACGCCAGTCGAATCGACTTGTCGGATAGCAAGGTTTTGATTTTAGCAGTTAATTTGAACGCCTTTAAAAGATTCAAATCTTTGAATTGGAAAGGTTATTTAGTGTATCACCTAGAGTTGCGCTTAATTTAACTCCAGGTAAAATCAACTTCGTGTTCGCAGCTGCGTTATTTTTTAACTTCACATAAGTTTAATATATTTAAAACTTCAATCACTCTTATTGAACATTTCTTCTACCTATTTCCTATCTCTTGATAGTTACAATTTGTTTATTCATTATTTGGGCAATTCTTGTAATTTATTATTTTTAATTGCTTTTGCAGGATTAAATTACATATGTATATTAACATATGAGTAAATATATTACATATGATTAAATTACATATGTATAAATATGTATAATTACAGTAACTATTTTGAAAATAAGATTATCCTAATTGTTTAAAGATAAGCTAAATTGCGATATCATATAATACACATAAAATGGGATATTATATGATGTATACATTTTTTCTTTAATCTAATTCATCAAATTTCTTAAATTTTTTTATCAACAAAATGTTAACTAAAATTGAGCAAAAAGAATGTTAACTAAAATTGAGCAAAAAGAATGTTAACTAAAATTGAGCAAAAAGAATGTTAACTAAAATTGAGCAAAAAGAATGTTAACTAAAATTGAGCAAAAAGAATGTTAACTAAAATTGAGCATTGATTAATCTTCTATTTTGTTTTATATTGAGAAATATTCTACCAAAAATTCTTCTAAAAGAGTACTATTTTTAACCGAAAATATATTTTACAGATAGACCAGTAGATCGCTTTTTTATGCATAAATATTTTATTGTAATATTTTTAGAAGCACATTTAAGAAAACGTAATTAATAGAAGTATATAATACAAGTAATTAATACAACTATACAAAATTCGATTTTTTTTTTCCAAAACCATATTTGTTGTATCAATCTTTTTATTAAAAAAATTATATAATCTTTTTTTTATAATTATAAATCTTTTATTTTATTTAATTAAACAACATATTCAGTGTGATTAAAAATTTCTAACAATTTTTTCTAAAAATAATATTTTTTTTAAATCTAAACTAATTAATATTTTTTAAACATGAAAAAGAAAAGGATGTAGCTTTTTCTTCTCATTTATTTCATTCACTTCACAGGTTCTTTCAACAAGTCTTTCACTCTATTATTTAAAATGCATTAAGTAATATATCTATTTTCTTAAAAATCTATATTCTTAATCTATATTCTTAATTATATTCTTAAAAATGAACTCAAGAAATTTATAAATTATTAGAAACTCACAAATGAATTAATTCTCGTAAAGAATCATAAACCAGACAATACTGTATTTGTTTTTCTAAATTAAGAGTACAATAATTTTTTACATCATAATTACTTTATATCGTTATAAATTTTAAACTATTATTAAGTATGCATTTCATTATATTTATTTATTTTAAAGTATATCTAATAAGGCTACGCTTGAACTTTGTAAATATAATTTAAAGAACAAACTTCGCTTTACCTTGTAAATAGTAAAATTTTTTAAATGAACAAATTTTATTCTGAGATCTTATTTATAGAGAATTTAATAACAAAATTGCCATGAAATTTTCATTTTAAAGTTGCAAATTCACTTTATTTAAAAAAAAAGTTTTCTTATTTCTTCCTGCAGATGGCAGCATGAAAATAATGAATGTATTTTAATTTTGTACTAGATCTATTCAAATGAAAAAATTCATCTAAGCTATTTTAAATTATGTCCTGTAGATGGCAGCACCAAATTTATAAATTATGGCAATTATCTTAGCTAAAGATAATTGCCGTAATTTATAAATTTAAGTATAATTTTTTATTTTTATCAAATAAAAAAAAAAAATTGGCTTATATTGAAATATGTCTACTGATACATTAAAAAAAATTCCCTTACAATTCAAACAAGATTGCTTAAAAATTATTAATAATGTGTTTTATTCAAAAATTCAACGACATAAAATTTAATTTAGCAGCTATATTTGAATAGATAATTTAAAAGTAGAATTCTGCGATATAAAAAAATGTAATGCATTCTTATTGATTACATAGATGATCTATTTTATATTTTTATATAACATTGATGGTTTTAATGGTTCATATTTAATAAATTCAATATTAAAAAGTTAATTCGCCAATTCTAATTTAAAATGTATGTAAATAAATTTATAAGAATTATTTTTCTAAAAACAAAATATGTGTTGTACAATAAAATATGTATAAAAATATGTGTATGGTTTTATTTTTTTGAAATTAAAAAATATTTATTTAATGCAAAATTGTTATGCAAACTAACTGATGCATAACTGTTTGCTTTAGAAAGATGTTAAACAATGTCTTTTAAATGGTTAGCCGATGTTCATTTTAATCTCATAATATTCGTACAGGCTATGTACATAACTGCAAAAATGGATAAAATAAATGTAAAAAGAATTTTCTGCATAGAATGAACATGAACGTACTGAAATATGCATCTAAGTAAAGTTGTGTATTTTTAGGAACAAAACTTTATACCAATGTCTTTGCAGTGGAAAAAATATTGTAATTTATTTGTAAAATTGACTTAATTTTATCATGTAAATTCAAAGAAATTTAAAAAGAATTAAGATCATTATAATTTAATGATTAAATTGCTGTGAATCTAAAATCAGAATAAAAAGATTCCATTTGTTGCAGGTAATATTAATTAAAATATTTTTATATAAGTTAATTTTTTAAGCCATATGTTTCTGAGCAACACATTTTATGAATTTTTTTTACGTTTATATAAATCAAAGATAATTCTGATAGAAATGAAAGTGTTTAAACTTCAATTTATGGTGAAAAGATGGTTGTGTATAATTTTTTTATAAAATAAAAAAAAAGAAAAAGAAAATAAGAAAAATAAATATAAATAGAAAAATAAAATAGAAAATAAGAAAATTTGTACTCGTAAAAAAAACGTTATTTGTATAAACTAAAATATTAAAATAAATTTAGTTGATTAAAAAGGCAGATAATTAAAAAATAATTTCTATGTGATTTATTTTTAATAAAAATTATCCATATTATTTAATGATGTAAAATAATAAAAAAATATAGATTATTGTTAAAAGTGAACGTTTAAACAAAGAAATTATTCATAAAGGTATGCTTATTTTTTTTAAATATCATATTATTAATAATAATTATTATTATGATTATTTTTTTAAATATCATATTATTAATTAAATATTAGATTATTTTTCATACTTAGTTTTTTTATAATAACGAAAGAATTCTCTTATAATTTTGTAAAAATCTCAACTTTTTATTATTTAATTGCGAAAGTGGGGAAAAAAACATTTGTATTACTTTTATATTGAGCAGTAAATTCATACTGAATAACAATAGTGAATACCCTTAAAATGATTATCCTGATTAGACGAGTAAAAACACAGATTATCTTATTTATCATCTATATTTCTACTTGTGAAATATTCTACAAGAGATTATATTTCTGAACTTTGTGCCAGATAAGTAGCAAAATATTTCATATAGAAGCATAACGGTAAAGCTTTAGGACTCATGTTAAAAGAAAGATGAGAATGTGAAAAAAATATAGATGTTGACGAAATACAGATTTATCGCAATAAACATCAGAGTAAGTGACAAAATATAGAATAATAATGTTCTCAGTATCTGACAAAAAGAAAGGTTCAAAAATCAGTAAATTGAAAAACGCTGCTTACAGTTTCCTGAAATTCTAATGATTGATCATTGAAAAACTGATGCCTAAATTCGACTTGTAATACTGAAGGTTGTTATTTTAGGTCGTTTTATTCTGAAATTATAAAGTTTCTATCACATGGTAGTGATGTATTAAGCAAACTAAGTTTAATTATTTTTATTTCATGGATTAAATGAGTTATTCTTTCAAGTACTAAGTAGATAAGGTCCGAAGAAATATGAGCTTTAAATGAACACCCTTAATCCGATTCGTGGTAATGTGCCCATCTAGCTTACAAGAGGACTCACATTCAAATCCTTTAATAAAGTCCTTTTAGATACGAGGAAACACTATAATGACTGTGATATAGTGTGTAAGTGTCTCTCATCATCTGTCTGGTTTTTTGATGGAGATTTCATGTGTTTTCTCCAATACGAAAATTAAATGAGGGAAGTTATCCCTGAAAGTCATCATGGAAGGCAATGCTCTCCTTTCATAGTCTATTAGGTGTGCAATGGTACAATGTTTTCCTTTCATAGTCTATTAGATGTGCAATAATGCAATTCTCTCCTTTCATGATCTATTGTATGTGCAATTTCGCAATGCTCTCCTTTCATTGTCTATTGGAGGTGCAATGGTGCAATTCTCTCCTTTCATAATCTATTGGATGTGCAATGGTGAAATTCTCTCCTTTCATAGTCTATTGGAGGTGCAAAGGCGCAATTCTCTCCTTTCATAATCTATTGGATGTGCAATGGTGAAATTCTCTCCTTTCATAATCTATTGGATGTGCAATGGTGAAATTCTCTCCTTTCATAATCTATTGGATGTGCAATGGTGAAATTCTCTCCTTTCATAGTCTATTGGAGGTGCAAAGGCGCAATTCTCTCCTTTCATAATCTATTGGATGTGCAATGGTGAAATTCTCTCCTTTCATAATCTATTGGATGTGCAATGGTGAAATTCTCTCCTTTCATAGTCTATTGGAGGTGCAAAGGCGCAATTCTCTCCTTTCATTATCTATTGGATGTGGAATGGTGAAATTCTCTCCTTTCATAATCTATTGGATGTGCAATGGTGAAATTCTCTCCTTTCATAATCTATTGGATGTGCAATGGTGAAATTCTCTCCTTTCATAGTCTATTGGAGGTGCAAAGGCGCAATTCTCTCCTTTCATAATCTATTGGATGTGCAATGGTGAAATTCTCTCCTTTCATAATCTATTGGATGTGCAATGGTGAAATTCTCTCCTTTCATAGTCTATTGGAGGTGCAAAGGCGCAATTCTCTCCTTTCATAATCTATTGGATGTGCAATGGTGAAATTCTCTCCTTTCATAATCTATTGGATGTGCAATGGTGAAATTCTCTCCTTTCATAATCTATTGGATGTGCAATGGTGAAATTCTCTCCTTTCATAGTCTATTGGAGGTGCAAAGGCGCAATTCTCTCCTTTCATAATCTATTGGATGTGCAATGGTGAAATTCTCTCCTTTCATAATCTATTGGATGTGCAATGGTGAAATTCTCTCCTTTCATAGTCTATTGGAGGTGCAAAGGCGCAATTCTCTCCTTTCATAATCTATTGGATGTGCAATGGTGCAATTCTCTCCTTTCATAATCTATTGGATGTGCAATAGTGCAATGCTCTGCTTGCATAGTCCATTGGGCGTGCAATAGTAAAATGCTCTCCTTTTGATCCTCGTGCATAGCAAATAAGACGAAAATTCATAACACAAAAAAATGACATTATAAAACAGCTTTATTGACATCGTTCGCTTGCTCAATAAAAAAAGACATAGAAAGTGCCATGTGATGTGTCTTAATGCTTTTCACTTCATTGTCTTTTAGGTAAATTCCTTTTAAGTTAAATGTAAGCACAGATTAAGTTGTTTAATTTTTTTCAATTAAGTCATTAGTCTCTTTATAGTCTTGTGGATGTTCAATGGTACAATACTTTAATTTCGTAGTCTATTGGGTGCGCAATGGTTCATTCTGAGTTTGATTAGTTAGCAGAAGGATTTGGACAACAAAACAATCTTAATTCACAGCCAAATATTTTTTTAGACATGACATAAATGGGGATGTCTGCCGCACTGCACTCACTTTGTGTCATCGCAATTTAGAAAGAGCGTCTTTTAGAGGGACATCTGGTAAACTCTTACTTAACAATAAATCATTTTTATACTTCATTATATTGTGCAGAATTTATATAACCAGCATGAGAAAAAATCTCGCAATCCATAAATATGGAAATAACCTTGAGCAGTTTTGATTTTCAAATAATCAAAGTTATTGCGTATTTTATCAAGCGGTCCTGATGAATGAGTGACTAGCACTCTGGCGTTCGGTACCACAGGTTTCGAATTCCGGCGGTGCCATGGATGTTTGTAGTGGTTCGGAATCCCCTTTAAACCGTAGGTCCCGATCTAACATGATCATAGAGCGTTGCGGCGGTGTTGTTACTCCGCGTCCGTTGCTTATCTTCAAGCTACAGGCACCTCCTGGGTAGGGTTAAGTGAATAAATGAGTGCAGCTCTTTCTTGCCTAAGGCATCAAAGACAACTGTATAAGTGTTTGCCAGCTGTATTAGAACAAAAAAAAAATATTTTTTTAGACGAATGAATATTGCTTAAAGAAAAATCCTACTAAAGAATATTATATCGAAAATTAGTGCATTATTTCCTAAAAGTTTATTAAATAAATTCCAGAGTCAAAGACTTAGAGACTGGATAATACATGACTTATCCCATATGTTGAAAAAAAACTGAGAAACTCTTCATTATTTTTCGCAGCTCTCTTTTAGATTAATTAAGCTCCTGCAATATGAAAGGTTCTATTCATTTTAATTCACTTACATTTAATGAATCGCGATTAAAATCTTGATTGCTCTGGATAATTTCAGAACCGTACGATAATTAACATGCATTTTTTTATTGTAATTCTATACAACTTTTTTTTTACCTTCAACAATCCACTTCAAGTTCATTAACTTTATGAAGTAAGTACAGATTAAGTTACGTAATTTTTTCCCAGTAAAGTCATTAAACTTTACTCTTGATTTTCAAACACAGAAATGTATGTTTCATAAACTGTAATATAGAACAGTGCTTTATAAAATAAAATTAGAGTTTTTTCACAATAGGTAAAGATTTTTTTTTATCATGAAGTGAATTTAGATTAACAGTTCTAAGTATAGTCAAATAAATTTTAGAAATTAGATTTTGTAAATATTTGTTTAAAGTAAAATTTTATAATTTAAGAATGTTCGTCACAATTATTCTGTGTTTGATATGCTAATCTTTATATATATAATTCTTCTGTACATGCGTTTGTCACCGAACCCCTCCTAAACGGCTAGACCGATTTTGATGAAATTTTTTGGGTGTGTTTGATAAAACGTGGAGAATGTTTTTATGCTATCCCTCTTTGTTGTAAGTCGCCACCAGATGGTGCTGCAGTATACCAACTTATATACAGTTCAAGCAATCGCTATGAAAATTGGTAATAATGTGTATTCGAGTATGGAAAATAGGTTCGCGCTATCCACTTTATTGTTATTTGCCACCAGATGGTGCTGCAGTACTTCATCTTATATGCCGTTTAAACGATATGCATGAAAATCAGTATGCACATATATTGGAACACGGAGAATATATTCGTGATATGTAATTTTCTACATTGCATTTTTTGGCAGGACAACATATGCTGGTATATTAATATATTCCAGGAAAATCTTTTATATGAATTAATTGTAAAATTATTTCTACACATTTTAGCAAATTAAATACAACTTGTTTGAAGAAGAATGTCTTCTTTTGTTAAATTAAAAAAAATATTTACTTTTGTTTTGTAGACAAAAAATAATAATTGCAATGAAAGATGTCGAAAAAAAATCGAAAGATGTTTTTTTATACATAAATACATTCATACATAAGCTACTCACTGCTCAAAATATCCAGCACATTGAAAAATATGAAATATCGAAGTTATATTTATCATACGAAAAGAAAAATTTTAAAATCCCAGCATTAAAACCTTAAAATTAACATTTTGAAAAAAATTTGTAGAGTAGAGAACGTAGAATGAATGATAGAAGCTATGTACGTGTGTTTGGATGTTTCAATATACGAATATGTTGCTTCTACATGCAATAGCCACTGGTGTTTTGTAGAGTGCCAAATGTTAGGAGACCATTAAAAAGACGTGCTCGTTTGGTGACAAATCTGGTGAACGGATGGGCCATAAAAGGAGTGAAACCTGTGAATAATGGAGAATTTTTGAATTTTTTTGTGATATTATTATTGAATTGTCTTATTAGAAAAGCCCATTTGTTAAAGCAAGATTTTTTTTAGTATACTCCTTTTTCAAGGCAGCAGCTGTTGCACACATCACCAGTAAACCTCTAACAGGCTGGCAAGGAAATTGGTTTCATAAAGTTAATTGAAAGATTTTATTAGTAATGGACATCATAGAAACCGTAAATATTCAAATTTACATAAATATATTGCATCGATCCAATAATCAAACTTTCATGTATTAATTTTTTTTCAGATCTTTTTTAAATGCTCATCTTTAAATAATTATGGTAATTATTAAGGATTATTAGAATGATAAGATAAGAACACTTGCTTTACCTCGTTTAAAATCCTTAAGAAAACTTTTCGGTACACATATTTAGAATTTGTGATTACTTATTCTAAATTACATATATAAATAATTTAAGGAATACTTTTAAAGAAATGAACGAATTAGTTTTATTTTAACTTAATAAAATAAAATACAATGCAAAAAAAAAAAAAAAAATGGAAATGTATTTTATTACACGAATAAAATCAATTTATTTATTACTGTTAATTTAATACATAGCCGTTCAATTTAATGGTAATAAATAAAAATAAAATTTTGAGAAATGATCAAACTGCTTTTATTTTATCTCAATAAAACAGAATGTTTTAAAAAATCGAAATGTATTTTATTACACGAATAAAATCAATGTATTTATTTCTGTTAATTTAGCATATAGTCGTTCAATTTATTGATAATAAATAAAAATAAAATTTTAAGAAATGAACGAATTGCTTTTATTTTATCTTAATAAAATATAATGCTTTAAAAAAATCGAAATGTATTTAATTACACGAATAAAATCAGTTTATTTATTTCTGTTGGTTTAATACATAGCCGTTCAGTTTAATGGTAATAAATATAATATAAATCTATAATATAATAACTATAATATAACAATAATTTTAATGTATATATAATAAATAATTTTGATTAATGAATGAATTGCTTTTATTTTACATTAATAAAATATAATGCTTTAAAAATCGAAATGTATTTTATTACACGAATAAAATCAGTTTATTTATTACTGTGAGCCGTTTAGTTTAATAGCAATAAATAAAATAAAATTTTGAGAAATGAACGAAATGTTTTTATTTTACCTTAAAAAATATAATTTTTTGAAAAATCGGATTGTATTTTGTTACACGAATAAAATCAACTTATTTCTGTTAATTTAATACATAGTCGTTCAATTTAATGGTAATAAATAAAAATAAAATTTTGAGAAAGGAACGAATTGATTTTATTTTACCTCAATAAAATATTATGTTTTAAAAGAATCGAAATGTATTTTATTAAACGAATAAAATCAGTTTATTTACTTGTGTTAATTTAATGCATAATCGTTCAATTTAATGGTAATAAATAAAAATAAAATTCTGAGAAATGAACGAATTGCTTTTTTTTTACCTTGATAAAGTAAAAGGCTTTAAAAAATCGAAATTTATTTAATTACACGAATAAAATCAATTTATTTATTTCTGTTAATTTAATACATAGCCGTGCTGTTTAATGGTAATAAATAAAAGAATTTTGAGAAATGAACGAGTATATTCTATTTTACCTTAATTAAATTTAATTAATTAATTAACTTTAATTTAATTTTTTAATTTTAAATTTTTTAATTTTATTTTCAGAAATAAAATTTTGAGAAATGAACGAATAGCTTTTGTTTTACCTTAATAAAATATAATGCTTTAAAAAATCGAATATTTTATTACAAGAATGAAATAAATTTATTTAGTTCTGTTAGTTTTGATACATAGCCGTTCAGTTTAGTGGTAATGCACAGAAATAAAATTTTGAGAAATAGAACCAAAAGCAAGGTTGACCTTCTTTAACTTTTTTTTTGTTTATTAAAATGAGGTTGTGAAAATAAACAATGTCTGAATAACGCTTTGAAGTGTTCAGTTCCCGTTAAAAACCATGACTACTCAAGCGAGGATTTGAGTTAAAGTACCACATGAAGTGTCAACATAGGATATTTTTACTGCTAAAAGCGAGGGCGAGATTTCGTTAACGTGAGCCAAGGTGAAGATGACTCAATCAGTTCGATTCGAAACCTTTTTTGTGCTTACGATTCAAGCCGAGAGGAACGCGTTCACATATACAACAACAAAAAAAAAATAATCACAAACATTTCTTTTTCTTTTAATATTATTATTATTATTATTTTTTTGTTCCTTCAAAAAGTTTGAAAGTTATTTGATTTAGATTGATAAAGTGTTAAGTCGTAATGAAAAAGGCATTTTCTTCGCTAAAAATACACCAGCGATTTCAAAACACGGCACTCTAAATAGAAAAGATATTTCAAGTTCAAAACTTCAGCCAATTCTAAATAGGACTTCTAAAGCTATTGGCAATGGCATAAAAAGATTGTGTTTTCTTATTTTGTTTTATTTAAATAGCATTTTTCTCATTTTATTTAACGTTTAAGAAACCACTTGATATTCCAAAAATTTCTTTCATCATAATGCTAAAAAAAATTTTATAAAATCCCATTATCTTTAACATCTAAAAACATTGGGATTTTTTTTTTCGAATTTCGCTTAAAATAGAACTTAACTTCGTATTCAACTATGCACCACTATTAATGCCAGAAGAAAATACCTCTTATAACCAATACTGTGAACTTCTACTTAAAAAAATTCAACTAAATTATCTATCACCGAAAAATTCTGTCTAAATTCAATAATATTCACTGATTTTTTTCGTATTTACAGGTGATATTCTTTTGATGGTATGTAATAATTATTTTATAAAGCCTTAGTTTCTAAAAATTGAATTTAAATAATAGTTTACAACTTTAGCTTGATAAAATACTTTTTTTAATTACGTCGAGGGCAGGGTCGTATTGACCATGCCCCTGTGAACAGCCCAATACAAACTAGCCTTGAAGAAGTCATGTCGTGTGGCCTGCACCGACGAACGCTGCTACTCATTTAGCACTACCCAGAGGGCACGTGCAACTTGAAGATATGCTACAGACGCGAGTAGCACTACCCCCCCAATGCTCTATGACCATATTATACTGGAACCTACGGTTTAAAGTGGATTAAAAACCACTACAAACATCCATGACACCGCCGAGACTCGCACCCGAAATCTGTGGTACCGAGCGCTGGCAACTCGCCCATCAGACCCCATATTTTTTATACAATATAATTTACCTAATTTTTTATAATATAGCTTCTAATTAATCTAATTTATTACTGGCATCTTTCGTTTTTTATTACATATATTTAAGCATAATTAATAAGTTATGTCTAATTTATTAATTCAAATTCTTAATATTTTTAATTGTTAAATTTCATATTTGGGATTATTTAAAATGTGTTTCAATGGTAAAATTCTTATATTTTTCTTTTACATCATTTTCTTTTATAAGCCAAGATTTAAATGACAACATAACAAAGCAAAGTAAATACACATGTATGAAAATTTATTGCAAATTTCTCGTGCGATATTGAGATTTTATAAGATAAGCCGAATTTTAAATCTGAAATGGTATACAGAAAGGGGTTATACTAATGCTAAAAAAATGTATAGTATTAAAAATGAATTATTTAGACTGTTGTTCAGTAAAAAGTAGTTGCTTGATCAGTACATGAGATAATCCTATTTGAATACCTAAAAAGCGAGGAGATTTTTTTTTCAATTTGTTTTTTAGACATGACGCTTTTATATTTGTATACATAAACAAACAAATGTAAATTATTAAATGGAAACGATAACGTAAGTCGAATCATTTACGATGATTTAATTATAGCATTTTAATGCTAAGGCATATTGCAATATTTTATTATGGATGTGAAATTTCTGACAGCTCTAAATAACATATAAAATGTATTAGACATGTATATAGATTCTTGCTTAATTTATTTATATTTTTTTATCTAAACTTTTATATTGATTTTTACGTAAAGTGTAAAAGTAGAAAATTAATGAGTCGTTTCAAGCCTAAGTTGCAGTTTAATAATATAAAGACCTCCTTTATCCTTTATAATATAAAGACCTCCTTTAACCTTTATATTATAAAGATCTAAATTGCGATCTTAATATAAAATAAAGATCTTAATATAAAATTAATAGCAACTTCATTAATTAATTTAGCTCTTATGCATTTAGAGGTCTTAATATTGTCACAGTTTTTTTTAAATATATTTAGGGTAATACAGTTGTTTCTATGCTTATTGGAAAGTTTTTCTGTATAAAAAAACACATCATTTCAAAGCTCTAGTGCATAAATTTTTCTATAAATATTGATAACAAAATTTACATTAATATGCTTCAATTAGTTTCGTTTTAGAAAGAAGAAATATTTTGCATTTGTTCTGAATGCGAAGGAGCCACTTTTAATCGTAGGAAACACATTTTGTTTGCTTTTTGCCGTTATTTTGCTCTGAAACAGTAGTAAAGCTCTTTTTGAAGATAAAAGAAAATCACTTCAGATGCCTAAAAGAACAACTTCGAGAAGATGATTCATGTGCGATCTACAAATGAACGGCGTGAGTCATCGCCTCCTACACGATTTTTTTTAAGAATGAGACAAAAACACTAACAGGGATTTCACAAATTGTGTCACCTAAATTTAGGAAATTTTGATAACCCAAAAATGTATAGAAAATTAATTTGTTTAGTAAAATGTATAATTAAAGACATTTATTTCTGTCAACAGGATTTTCAGTAATAGAAATTTTTAGATGTTTTGAAGGACAATATACAGGGTGATTATAATTAAAGTCCCACTTTCAGAATGCTGTTAAAAAAGAACCACTCGTCACAATGAGTTCAAATTTGAACTGAAGATACTTGAAGAAGGAGGAAATAGTATGGCATCAAGCACATTGAATACTACATTTTGTTTAATGTGCAACTCATGCCAAATATCGATTCAAAATAGCACCTCGCAGCCGAATTCACTTTCTTTAGGCAACTTAGAGCGCCATCTATTAATACACTTTGAAAATTTTTTTGATGCCGTACCGTTTCCCTCTTATTCAAGTATCTTCATTTCAAATTTGAACTCCTTGTGACAAATGGTTCTTTTTTTATAACATTTTAAAAGTGGAGCTATAATTATAATCACCCTGTATATAAACATTCTGTATTGCATAACTGATTAAACAGAGAGAGGAAAATATAATAAACTTAATAAATACAGGACAAATATAATAAATTTTAATTTTATTGTTGTTCATTAGTTTTGCTTTATATATTATCTTTTGGAAAAAAAATAAAACCAAGTAAACATAATAATGTATTTAACTAGTACTTTTTTTGTCATTAACTTTTGCTTTCTAAAATAAAATAAAGCAAAAAATTATTAAATATAGCTATTAAATGGTACATTAATATCACGATTTAATAAAATATATTAATATAATAAAATAATCAAAAGAGTTTTATCATACAGCTACATACATGAAATGTTTATAAAAATTAAATTCGAAATTTTTTTTACATTTCTTATGCATCAGAAATTTTGTTTTATTTTCAACTGTAAATTTAATAAATTAACTAAAAAATAAAACCACTAAAATTTTAACATGTGAATAATTATTTAATGTTTCTCAAATTTGAAATAAAGTTTTTGTTAAAATTCTTAAGTCAACGATATTGAAATTTTAACTTTATTAGTTAGATTATAGATTATTAATTACATTTCTTCATAAGTCTTCACTTATGCTTATTATTAACGAATTTGTATGTTTAGTGATAATAAATTTTCTAAAAGTAAGAAAGAAAAATATTTGTTTTTAGTAAAACAAAAATGATGACAAAGAATAATTGTACGTATTAAAAGTATTTTTTCTTGTTTAATTGTAAAATATGGATATCCATACTTATATAAACAAATGTAGAATTTATTGATGTATATATTTTACTAAGAAAAGGACATCAAATAAGTTTTTGATAAAAGTCATTTTAAAATTTAAATTATTTTATTTGAAAACATTTATTAACAAACACATATGTGCTTATATCGATTTTATTCTATTTTGCACTCCATTAAAATAATAATTTTGATGTCTAATACTTATAATAGTTATAAATATAAATAATAGATCTCTTAAATTAAAATATGTATTAACTAATATTATTAATTTTTATATAAATTTGTGTTTTTTTTCCTGTAATTAATCATTCTTTAAATTAATTTATTAGAAGTTTCAACTTATTTTGAGTTTCATGAAACGAAATAAATGTTATATATATAACATTTATTCTATATTACTCGTGGCACAGGTTGGAGAACTCACAGCTTTATTTACACACGCACAAACACAACACACATATAATTAGAGACATTCATTTAACGAGTTTAATTATTGATTCATGTAAGTACTTCACTTCTAAGCCGAAAATCCGAAACTCGGCTACGCGCAGGGCGCGTGAAATATACTTTCTCTCCGGGTGAGAATCTGTTAAGTCAACTATTGCGCCGGAATGCCCTACATATATTTCTTCTCAAGATGAGAGATTATAAACTAAACGTTTCTCAGCGGGTGCGCAGTTGCGCTGTACTTCCTCACGCGTGAGAGTCTCGAGGCCAACTGACCATTTCTCACAAACACCAAAGGGGAGGGGGGTGTCCTTGCCAGTGTGCAGGAGGAAGCCTGGTTACACTTTAAAATTATGTCCATTAAAATAAATTTATTAAGAAGAATAATTATTTCAGAAAATTATAATATAACACGAAAACATAAATAAAATATAGATGAATAATTATGCATTTTTAAGAAGAATAAATTTCGTTAATTATACTGAAAAGAAATTAAGTAAACTTATTAAATCTAGTTAATTTGATGTATATTGCTTTAGAGCTTAAAAATAGACAATCATACGTTGGAGAACTTCTGAGTCATCTGCCAAAAATCTGGAATTTTCGACCGAGAAACAAAAAATAGTTCAGTGATGTCATTCCTCTAAGAATAGGAATAAAAACCAATTATTAATGACAGATGTTACACAATTGTCTGAAATTGACGATGCTTCTATTGTTAACTGAGTATTTAGAAACATTTTTTATAAAAGTGAAAACACTGTAAAATAAATGTAGACTGTGTAAAATGTTTAGGGCATATCATTAGTAAATGCTCAGGTTAATGCATGCAGCAAATAAATATTTATTTTTCAGTCAATAATATATTAGAAGTTTTTTAAAGCAGTTCAAGAACTGACGTTTTATTAATTATAATTTCAATATTGATCAAAGGAATTAATAATAAAACTGTCATTAATAAAATAATTTTTTTACAGTTTTGAAGGAAATTATTCAGCCAAGCATCCATCAATAACTTAAAATAAAATTCTTCAAAATGTTAACTAAAAATTCGGAAATCATTAGTTGTATAAAAATAAAAAATTTTTAAGCATGAAAATAACAGTAACTAATCCTTATATCATCATATCGTAAATTCAGGTATTTCGCATTTTTAATTTAATTTTATTATTATTATATTTTTGCATAAACTATATAAGGTTGTTGGTTATATTGCAGTTTTTCTTTTTATTTCAAAATGTTCAAATACTATTGTATTAAATTTCTATTTACTTTTTTTAGAGGCAAACATTTTTAAAAAATTATTCTTAAAAGATAAAATTGGATAGAGAATGCATAATAATAATTTTTTTTGTTGAAATATTATGGTTATTTTAATACGTTATTATTTAAAACGATCAGAATTTTGAAAAATAAATTTCATTATAAAGGTTATCAAATATGAAATCATTTATTTGTAAGGTTATTTGTTTATTACAAGTAATTTTAAAATATTTTTTTGTTAAATTTAAATTTTTTTTTTTTTTTTTTTTTGGTTTTTATTGTGCAATTTTAGAAAATTTTATTTGGCATAAGATTCTCACAATTCTTATTTTCAAATATAAATAATGAAGAAAAAAGTAAACCATTCATTTTAAACATGCAACAATATATTGCGTCTCGAGGTCACATTGAATTGCTATTAAAAAGTTCACTGTTGATGCATTGAAATATGGACAAAAAATATGTCGAAATATATAAAAGTCACCTTTTAATCTTTATCTTGGACAAAGCTGTCAAGAATAGTGTCCTAATCGTTTATCATGGTTGCCAGTGAAGAAATATAAAAAAAAATCCCGTTTTAGTTTACAGAAGATGAACCAATCCAACTGTGTCTGTAGAAGGTCAGTATAGCTCCCCAAACAGAATTTGTTCTGTAGAAGCACATAATCATTATGATGGCAAAGAGTGCAATCTCTTACAATACCTAATAAAACTTAATAGCTTTGCTTACAATTTTAACAGCTCATTGCTCTGTTGATGGCATCTGACAAACTCTTACGAGATCAAAACAGTGTAAAACACACGCAAGAAAAAATAAAACAATAAGAGAAAAAGTCAATGTCTCATGAGTAAAATTCTAACAATCCAATATCTTTTCACTTCGGAGTTCGCACACAAGTTCGGGCATCCTGCTATAGGGTGTCCGATCCATGATCTCGTGTTTCCCACAGAGCGGGCAAATTGGGCTATCGAAAATGCCAATGTGGTGCCGATGGTTCGCCAAACGGTCATAGCACACCGCAAGTCTCAACATTGTAGCTAGCCAGGGAGGGTTAAATATTAACTTTCTTAGATTGGGACAGGCCGCCCGCATTCCATTACAAGACAATCAGCCTACACGTATATTCCATGAAAGTGATCATTCTTGTAGCGTTGCTACATGCCGGTTGTAGTAGATCTTTTAACCGCCTAGAACATTACCAGGGTGCCTAAGTGGAACATTATCCTATGCTATTTTCTAATATAATCTCTAATATAATTTCTAATCACTCATGAATCGCATATAGAGCACGGCATTGATCCCATATGATTCTTGTTGTCTCCATGTTGTCCAAACCCTTCCTTGGCTGGCTAAGTCACCAGACATTTTCGAGCTAAACATATGTGGAACATGATAGACCTCAAAATTGGAGCATTGCACAATATTAGAAATGAAGCAAGCCGTAAATGAGGAATAATGCAAAATTAAAATTAGGATTCTACATTATTCCTTACTTAGCCTTCAGTTATTTAAAGAATTTAAACCAGAAACCCTGAAGTTCATAACTTATTAGAAAAATACTTATTAATAGCCGTGCTTAGTTAAAAAAATGCTGCAAATGATCCAAGAAAAATAAGGGTGATGATTCTAAGGCAGATGATTATATCCAAATCATAGTTCAATAAAACACTTTAAAAATAAATTAGGCATAAAAATGCAAGTAGTTTAAGATAAATTAGGGTCTGTATTTTAAGAGAGACATAAGCTAACAAAACACCTCAAAAAAATAAATAGGAGCATCGATTCAGCATTTCCAAAGCAATCTAATCTTATTCTCGGACAACACATCCATCGCACCTGAAATGTCCACACAAAAAATGCAAGGGATTTAAGATAAAAATAGGGCATGAATTTTAAGAAAGATAATCATAATCAAAGCATAAGCTAATAAAACATCTCAAAAAAAGAAATGAATAGGAATATTGATTTCAACATTTACAAAGCAACTTAATCTTTTGTCTCCGACAACGCATAGAATGTACGAGAATCGTCCACGCAAAAAATGCAAGTGATTTAAGAAAAATTAAAGGCTGAATTTTAAGACAGATCATTATACCCAAAGCATAAGCTAATAAAATACTTCAAAAAATAAATAGGAGTTTTAATTTTAACATTTACAAAGCAACTTAATCTTTCGTCTTAGTAACACATCCATCGAACACCAATCGTCCACGCAAAAAATGCAAGTGATTTAAGATAAATTAGGGTCTCAATTTTTAGAGAGATCATCTTAATAAAAGCATAAGCTAATAAAACATCTAAAAAATAAATAAATAACAGTATCAATTTCAATATTTACAATGCAACCTAATCTTTCGTCTCGGTAACATATCCATCGCACATGAATCTTCCACGCAAAAAATGCAAGTGATTGAAGATAAACTAGGGTCTGAATTTTAAGAGAGATTATCATAACCAAAGCATAAGCTAATAAAACATCTCAAAAAGTAAATAGGATCATCGATTCAGCATTTACAAAGCAAACTAATCTTTTTCTCTGTCATCACATCTATCGATCACGAATTGTTCATGTAAAAATGCAAGGGATTTAAGATAAAAATAGGGCATGCATTTTAAGAAAGATCATCATAATCAAAGCATAAGCTAATAAAACATCTCAAAAAAAGGAATAAATAGGAGTATCGATTTCAACATTTACAAAGCAACCTATTTTTTTGTCTTGGACAACATATCTTTTGCACATGAATCGTCCATGCAAAAAATGCAAGGGATTTAAGATAAATTAGGGCATGAATTTTAAGGAAGATCATCATAACCAAAGCATAAGCTAATAAAACATCTAAAAAATAAATAAATAGCAGTATCGATTTCAACATTTACAAAGCAACCTAATCTTTCGTCTCGGTAACATATCCATCGCACATGAATCGTCCACGCAAAAAATGCAAGTGACTTAAGATAAACTGGGGTCTGAATTTTAAGAGAGATCATCATAACCATAGAATAAGGTATCATAATATGCTTAAAAAATAAATAGATTTGGTTTGGTTTGTCGTTCTACGGTCATCTTGTGCACACGAGGGTAAATAAATAGGAGTATGGATTTCAGCATTTACAAAGCAACCTAATCTTTCGTCTTGGACATCGATCGCACCTGAATAGTCCACTTCTAACGACAACACCCTAAAGACTCTAAATACAGAGAAATCTGACATAAACGTAATAAAAATATCAAGAAAAAGAAGAACAAGAGAGAAAAAAAAAAGAGAAATGAATTCAGAAAAGAAAAATCAACCACGAATCATCCATGCAAAAAAATGCAAGTGATTTAAGATAAATTAGGGTGTGAATTTTAAGACAGATCATCATAAACAAAGCATAAGCTAATAAAACACCTAAAAAAATAAATAGGAGCACCGATTCAGCATTTACAAAGCAACGTAATCTTTTCCTCGGATAACATATCCATCGCACATGAATCATCCACGGAAAAAATGCAAGTGATTTAAGATAAATTAGGGTATGAATTTTAAAAGAGATCATCATAACCGAAGCATAAGCTAATAAAATACCTAAAAAAATAAATAGGTTTGGTTTGGTTTGGTTTGGTTTGTCGTTCTACGGTCATCTTGTACACACGAGAGCAAATAAATAGCAACATCGATTTAAACATTTACGAAGCAATCTAATCTTTCATCTCGGTAACACATCCATTGCACATGAATCGTCCACGCAAAAAATGCAAACTATTTAAGATAAATTAGTGTCTGCATTTTAATAGATCATCATAAAAGAAGCATAAGATAATAAAACATCTAAAATAATAAATAGGTTTCTTTTGGTTTGTCGTTCTACGGTCATCTTGTGCACACGAGGGTAAATAAATAGAAGTATCTGTTTCAACATTTACAAAGCAACCTAATCTTTCGTCTCGGACAACACACCGATCGCACATGAATAGTTTACTTCTAACGACATCACCCTAGAGACTCTAAATACAGAGAAATCTGACACAAATGCAATAAAAATATCAAGAAAAAGAAGAACAAGAGAAGAAAAAAAAAAGAGAGAAATGAATCAGAAAAGGAAAAATCAACAAGAGAAAAAGAGCGAGAGAGAGAAAGACTTGCAGGCGTGGGAGTGAGAGCAGCTCATTTGGGAAGTGTTGGATCCCATTTTAAGAGATTCCGAGCGGTTATTCTTGAGCTTTCGGGGGGATGACGTCGAATATTTTCGTTATTTTAACGCGCACTGACTCGCACCTTCCCATTTTTCATGCGGCGAGGGGGTATATTTGGAAGCCGCCCCGGACATAGGAGCGCGGGCTTGCTTCAAGGATGGCTTCTTCGACTCGTAGTGAGAGGGAGGGATATAAATACATTTACCCCGCTGGAAAAAAGTTGGTTTTTTGGTTATTGGGTTATGAAATGAGCAAAAAGAAGTTTTCTTCAATGCTCTCTGGTATAATTTGGTTTGTAACAGATAGTGAATGAGAGGAATCCTATTTTAAAGTAGCTTCTTAATTTCTAATTTTATTTTGTAATTGAGAGGAATGCCAATTAATGAACTACCTCCTTTAAAAATAAATTAGAGTTTCCATAAATAATAGCAAAAAAAAATAAAAAAGCATTGAACTAGTTTTACAGCACTTAAAAATAGATATAATAATTGGATGCTAAATAATTGGATGTTAATTGGATGCTAACATTATTATAAATAATTTATAATTTCTTGTAGTACTTGTAGCAATTAAAAATGTTAATTCTAGTAATAAAAAAACATCAATCAAGTTTCTATAATAAAAAGATTAAACGAAGTAGAAGCTATAATAATATTTGCTCATATTTAATTGTATGCAAAATCCAAATTGTTGATTATTGTTGTCAGGGCCGGATTTAGATGAAAAGAGGCCCTAGGCTATTCAACTTACGAGGCCCTTTCACCTCCCATTTTTAAGTTTGTAAATTACACGAGAGATAATAAAATACACCATTACTGTGATATATATCAATATGTTAAATGAAACATGTTGTGATGGGTACTAATCTTTATAAAAAATGTGGCATGGATAATAAATAAAAAAAAGCCGAGAACACTTATTTGGACATTTATTCTCAGCACCCTATATAGTACTTGTAACAATAACTAATCAAACATAACACATAACATTTACAAAGAAATAAAATTCAAATAATAAAAATATTTGACTATGGAGTCAAAGATTTAAAATATTATATATAATATGCAATAAAAATTATCATATTTTCTATAAAAATTAAATTAAATATATTCAATACATTAAAGATTAAAGCAAATTCAATTCAGATAAATTTATTTCATAATAATTCGTATTTAAAGTTAAAGTATGACATATGAAGTTAGTTATTATGAATTTTAAGTTTTAAGCTAAACCAAAAATGGAAATTTTTTCAAACAAAATCCAGATCACAAAAAAGAAAATATCAAATTGTATATCATATTGTATATCATATTAAATTTTATGTTAATAGTTATTTTATTTAAGAATTAATTCAATCCAATACATTTTTATGTTTGTTTATTAGTCATATGTGTAGAATTTCTCCTTATTTTCGATTCAGTATTTTGGTGTTTATTGTTTTTAGAATAGTGTAATTTTAATTTTGCTAACAATTTGAATGTAGTCCCCTCTTGATCTTGAGGCCCTAGGCTGAAACCTAGTTAGCCTATAGGAAAATCCGGCCCTGATTGTTGTTCTAAAAGTAAATTTTTTATTAAATAAAAAGTAATTTCATAAGTATTTTTAATTAAAATAAAAAATGCTCATGTAATTTAATTTAATTTAATTATTTTCAGACTTTCACTAGATGAAAATTTTGTACATTTATAACAGTTGGTATTAGTTTTTGTAAGATATTAATTGGTTCTTCTAATAAAACTATCTCCACAAACTTGAAATATTGAAGCAATAGAGAACAAATAAAAGCATTTATCTAAGTACAAATGAAATAATTATTTCAAAAATATTAAATGCAATATAAAAATTTATGTACATAAAGTTTACTATAAATTAAAATGAAATAATTAATGCATTTACAATGTTTAAAACAAATTATATTCAAAGGAAATTATATATAATTATTATATAATGGCATGGCATAATTTTGAAAACATCAGACCTACAAATGTCTCGTTACATGCATTATCTATTATATTTGTAGGTCTGTAATTTTGAAAATCATGTCATGCTCTATTATTTTTTTACACTACTATACTACTTTTTTCCCACAATACCTATTTGTATCAATATTTTTAAGACGATATTAATAGTTGTAATTGCAATCATTCAAGCAGATATGATAGTGTATGCTTTTGGAAGAGTTCGATATTTTGTACTTGCCTAATAGTGTTAAATCTTTAATGATTATTTGTAAAAAAAAAGGGCAATTTAAATTTATGTACAATTTCTATTGACTTATAAATTTATTGACGTAGTATGTGCAAAGGATTCTCTTTCAAGTCATGTATTGATAAAGGATCTGAGAATTATGAAATTATAAGGGGGTAGATTATTTATTTGATTTTTCCATTTGGGTTACATGAAGGACTGAGTCGATCAAGCGTCTTATACTAATTTGAAAGTGTTGAAACTGCATATCACATTAACTATTAATTCCATATTTCCGGTGATGCTTGAGATATTGCATATTTCATGCTATGCTTGTGATTTCCTGCGATGCTTTACACGGAATAGAACAGAGTATTATTTGCAAATACTTCGAGCAATCAAAATATATCACATCGAAACTTGTTAAGATTTGTAGTTACTACATTTTTTTTCCAAATAGACCGTGATCTTTCGCCATAAGGGCTGCACCGATGTTACTCACTTTGCATTACCCAGGAGGCGCGTGTAACTTGATGGTAAGCCACGGACGCGGAGTAACAATGCCCCCGCAGCGCTCTACGATCCTATTAGGACCGGGACCTACGGCTTAAAGTGGATTCCGAACCACTAACAACACCCATGGGCAAAGCCGGGATTTGAACCCGATACCTGTGGTACCGAACGCCAGAGCGCTAGCCATTCGGCCATCAGGCCCCTATAGTTACTACATTAAAAAGTCACTTGAAAACTAAAAAGTCATTCAAAGTCCTCTTGAAAAGTAAATTATTTATTTGATTTAAAGTTTGATTTGAAGTCATTCTGAAAAAGGCCCAGTAATTCTCTTATTAAAAGTTCAGTTGCAGTTTATAGAAAAAATATACTACACCAATATGTAAAGTTATGGAACAACTCATGTTTTTTATGTAAATCCGTAAGAAACATGAAAAATTCAGACAAAAGGGATAGTATTTTGTACTTAACGGATGAACAAAGTATACCAAGACAAAATGAAATAACATACTAATACAAAAATTAATAAAACTTATACAATAATTTCAATCAAACAAAAAACGGTATTAAAATATTAGCGTTGATACAAATGATTGTCTGTCAAAGATGGAGAGCAACAAACAAATGGCCTTTAATGAGGGATATGCTGGCAATGGTTGTTCGGCATCTGTTTCTCCAAACTTAACACAAGATTATTAAACAGTTGTTTAGGTCAGAGTGTCCATTCTTTAATGACCATCAGTTTCAATTGTTGTCTGTTGTCTGGCAGATAAAATCAAACCAAAAAACGTCTCCCCAAAGCGATCAGTGTGTGTAATATGAGATTTAATTCAAAGGAGGACGTTGCTCATTTATTATAGTGGTTTCTTCCCTTTTTAGCAGATTTTGATGTGACCTGACATTCAAGAAAACGAAGTCTTCACCAATGGCACATCACAACAATCTCCACGCTTTCATCATAATGCCTCCCCAAAAGAACGCCAAGATCACATAACTTTATCTTTCCCTAATATTAGTGGGATAAAACCGTGTCCCTAACTCTCTATGTCTCTATATGTTACTGAAACAACTCTAATCTGCACAAAGAACCTGATTCCATTAATAAAATGCCCGTTTTTAGTATTCCTTACACGGGTTTAAACGGTGCCACTTATGGGAAACTATCAATAGAGTAATTATACCAGTAGAGGACCAGTATAAAATAATACCAATCAGAGGATAACACTGCTGCCCGTAAGCAACTGAGGAGCAGTGTTGTCCTCTGACTGGTATTTTTTTTTATCTGTAGGAAGATATATTGATCATCCATTGGAATTGAGTTTCTTGACCAACCTTTATCATCTTTCTTACAGCTATTTGAGTGGATTTCTAGCTCATGAAATGATATTTTTGTCGATTCAAAATCCTTGAGTTACGTTTGTCTCACTATGCCTCTCTACAGTCTTGTAATTTTATCATTTCTACAGTCATTCAGATGTATTTATAGCAATATTGCACTTATTAATTAACATAAGCTTGCAGAGAATATCTTAAATAGTATTTCCCTTTTTTTTATTGTAGTTTTGCAGTACGAGTTCTGACTGCACTCGCTTTATTGGCTCTCAATTCTGCGACACCATGTTCCTGACATTTGCATACTAATAACTTTACTACTGTTTGAATATTCATTACATTGATGGCAACAAGACCTTTTTTTATAATTTCATGGATCTCTGTTTACATAGATAAATTACATAGTTACTTAAGTTTTGCAAGCCAGTTTATTAATTTATTTAATTATATTCTCTAATTTAATACTTTGTTAAATGATACGTCAATGGAAAAAAAGAAATAAGAAAAATTAATGGATATATTTAATTAGGTATTTATTATTTTATATTTTAATTATCTATTATATATATTTATGTATTTTTTAAAAATAAAAAATATATAAATTAAAGTTGTAGATTTCTCTGTTTAACAGAACTTATTATTCGTAATTACTGTTTCTACTCTCCAGACAAGACGTAAAGTTTTGCTAATTTACTAATTTCAAATTAACTTGGAAATTTTAAAATTTACTAATTAATTTGGAAGACAAAATTTTTTTTGCGAGTTTAAAGTGCAACAGTAAAGAAAAAATTATTTTAGGGAAACATTTGATTTTATGCTTTTTTATGATTTAAAAAAAAGTCTTTCTTTTCATCATATGAGAAATATATTCGTTTATGAATGATTATTTACAAAAGGACCAAAGCCTTTTAAATGCATATAAATTAATTTGATATAACTACATTATATTTAAAACAGAAAAAAATAGAACAGTGTAACCCACCTTGAAAATTTAGGCTGTAAGAAATATATAAGTAAAATAACATTTCATTAATTACATTTTTTTATTATTATAAAAAAAGAACAACATTTTAGTTGTTGAATTATAGTAAATTGATCATTAAAGTCAGCACTAGTAAATTATTATAAATAGGTGTAAGCAATCATATAATGGCATATTTAAACACCAAAGGTTTCGAATGCAGTCGATAAAGTGATAATAGATAACTTTAAAACATAAATTTCAAAATGCAGAATATGCCATAATTTCAATTAAGAAAATCAGTAAAAAAAATAAACAATGAGTTCAATTATTTTAATTAAATATATAGATAATAACTAGTCATTCGTAAGGCACAAGTAAGTTATGCTCCAACTAGTTAAGTACTAGTAATTTATTACCTACAACTATTTAAAATAACTTACTAGGCACTAGTAAATTATTTTAAATACTTGTAGGTATTTATTTAACAGCATATTTAAAAACCAAAGTTTTCTAAGGCAATTGAATGGGATTACAAGGGATAATAGATCATTTTAAAACAGAAATTTCAAAATGCAGAATATACCATAACTTCAGTTAAGAAAATCAGTAAAAAAACAAACAAACAATGAGTTGAATTATTTCAACTAAACATAACTATAATAACTAGTTATTCCTCTTTTAACATTTATAAAAATTAAGAAATATATATATTTTTAAATTCTATTAAGGGATTTTCTTTTACCTTTCCTTTCCTTACCTTTTTACGTTCAAGTGATTTTCTTTACGGTTCTTTTTTATGCATAAAAAAGAAAACTATGATATAATAATGATGATTTTGTCTAGCAAAATAATAAAATACACTAATTTAAAGAATTTTCAAACTCTTGGGAAAAAAGAAAGTAATTCCTGATTAGTTTAAGTACACAACGAATTCTTTTAAAAAAACACTTCGAATTCTTTCAATTCTCCTTTTTTAAACTATAATAACTAGTTGAATTTCGAATTTAAAAAAAAAAAAGGATAAACAAATCAAACTTAAATACAGGGGAAGAAAATACTTCTACAAAGAAACCTTTTGTATGCAATTCCTACTTTTTTTCACTATATTGATAATTTAAAAACAAGTCTAAATGAGTGTAATTCTCTTTCCTAATGCACTCAATAATGCTGTCAAATACGAAGTGAACAGTCAAATGTCGTGCATCATAAAAATATTTTTAAAAACCTAATTTATAATAATAATAAAAAGATCAATATTTTTCTTCTCAAAAATATGTACTTAAGTAATAGATCTAGAGTAAAGTGATTAGATAAAGAACAAATTTTTTTCATATAAGAAACAACAAGTAATATAAAAAATATTTTAAGTCAAAACTTTTTCACTGTATTGCAGAAAAGCCCTTTACAAATAAAGTTGAAATTTTCCTCTTACATCTGGCGCCATCTATTATTAGATACATGCAACTTAAATCTAAAAAAAACTAAAATTAATTAATTAAATTTAATGAATTCAATTGAAAATTTGAACAAGATATATATAGGGAGAGTGTGAACTAATAATAGGAATTGAAAAAAAAAGAAGTTCCTGATTAGTTTTAAGTACACAAGGAATTTTTTTGTAAAGAAAAGAGGGATAAACAAATCAAACTTAAATACAGAGGAAGAAAAACTTCTACAAAGAAACCTTTTTTTTGTAGGTAACTTTAAAAAAAAAACGTGCGAAATTGTTTCTTTCAGACGGGTCAAGTCCAAACATACTTCAACTGCCTGTTCGCCATACATGGAGCGCTCTCGCGTAAAATATGACTTTGACCTACAAGCAGAAAAAATAAATAACTGACAACTACTTTTTATTTCCATAACCAATTCAGCGCTATTGGTTTTATCACCCGATGAACAACAACTTGTTCTGAAAAGGGAAGAAGTGTTGAACTAGGTCAATTAATGCGCATCTGAAACAAGCGTTCAAGGTAAGTTTAAGTGAAAGTGAAATAAACAGGATTTTCGTAAGATGCATGTTTGATGTATGAGTAATACAAATAATTGTGAAAGATATGTATAGAAACATGATATTAAAAAAAGGATTTAAAACGTATCCGTTCTAATGTTTAAAAACTATTTATTTTCTAATGAAGCAAATGTTAAATTATTAATTTTTTTTTTTTTACATTTAAATTGTTATTTATATTATTTTTAATATTACTATTATAAATAAGAAACAAGCTAAAAATTTATATTAATTATGTTTTCATATTCAATTTAAATTATTATTTTATTTATTATGAAGTTTAGTCATAATACCATAAAAAGCAATATTACGTTATTACAGTTATGGCTCTTTTTTATGTATAAAAATTAAAACTGTGATAAA
Organism: Caerostris darwini; assembly: GCA_021605075.1. Taxonomy (NCBI): domain Eukaryota; kingdom Metazoa; phylum Arthropoda; class Arachnida; order Araneae; family Araneidae; genus Caerostris; species Caerostris darwini. The sequence goes on from BPLQ01001154.1 coordinate 286,660, forward strand.
ATAATGATTATTTTGTAAAGCAAATAATTTATTTTCTCTGAAACTTGTATATTATTATCGTTTATTATGAGACTTGTTAATTACATTTTGTATGGAAATTAATTTGCTATGAAGTTACGATATACAAATTTTAATATTTTTCAAATTTATTTCACTTATATGTAATATGTAATAACAAAATTATATGTAAAACATTAATTATATGTAATAACAAAATGCAGTTACATAGTTTAGAAATGTGTAGCATAGAAATGACGAAAAAATAGTTTGGAAAATTATATTAACAAAATAAAAATATGAATTGTTATTTTTAAATATATTGCAGTTAATTTGTGGGACTCATTTAAATTAATATTTAAATTCTTTTAAAAAATTTATCTTATCTTCTTGAGAGGTATGAAATAAATTTTAATGAAATATTCTATTTTATTTATCGTGGAAGAAAATGATTTTTTAACATTATCCAAATACACAGATATGTTTTACTGAATAAAATAAAACTTTAAAAACATTTATAGGCATGTTATTACCAAATAACAAGAACAGATAAAAGTTTAATTGTATGTATAAATATAGAAAAACGAAAGAGATATAAATGCCAGATATAGGTGTAAACATTTTTTTTATTTTTATTTTTTTTTATTAAACAAGAAAACAAAATTCGAACTTGTTTAATTTCAAGATAAAAATATTTCAATTTTATGGAACAAAATTATATACTTTAAACTAATAAAAATTAAATACAATATTAAGTTTTTAATTTTCTATTCGATATTATTTAACGTGTAAAAAAGAACGTTTAGTTATTTTTGTTAGAAAAAAAATTATTTTATGATTTTTGAGCGAAACAGTTTAAGTAGTAAAATTTTAATATGAGTAGTAAAATTTAAATGCTCCTTATTCAAAAATAAATTTTTTAGTTACTTTAAAAACATGAACACTACATGAAATTTACTTTTTTTTATGTCTTTTTTATTATCTGCTAATAAATTTATTTTTTAATTTGAAATTCAAGCTATTTTTTCTTTTATAGTAATGATTGAATAAACAATGAGAATGAGTCGTCAATTCTAAGAATTAGACATCTATTGCTTGATAATTGTTTAATATGAATGAATTTTGTTAAGATTAAACAGAAGAGCAGCAGCAACTGTTTACTACTACTTACTTAATCAGATGTCCAAATTAAAAATGTCTTCCTAAGTGGTATATATATATAGTTAACATTACCTCTTTCTCCTATTATTCCTGACCATGTGTTAATTATAGTAACAAATGTTTATTTTTTACTACAAATAACGATTTTAAAACTTTTTTATACTGGCAACGCACACACACACACACACACACATATATATATATACAATATACAATATACATATATACAATATATATATTCTCTTGTCCATGAAATTTTTTATTATGAATAATCTTTTATGGGTAGGTCAACATTGCTACCATAGAAAAAAAGGAAGAAAACTTCTTATGATGTTTACTCGTAACTGCCCACATTTGTGGTTCATACAGGTCGTATTGGTGAAACTATAAATAATTTCAACTTAGTAGCCCAACATCAATGCAAGACATACTGCCATAATCACAACCAAATCTACCAAATTTTTCAAAAAGTGTAAGAATTGCCTATAACATAATCACCAGAGGGAATCGAATTATTAATATTATTAATACTACTAGCATCAAGTTTCAGTTTCTCGAAATTTTCGAAATTTTTATGAGTTTTAAGTGTTGATCAAATGTTTGAAAGGCATTATTTTGTAGAAATATTAATGAAAATAAAGTTACAAAATTGTATATAGTATATTTTAGTTAAAAATCATTCTGAAATACATTCACTATTTCCAATAGCACTAATTATTTACATTTCGGGCTTTGTAAAACAAGCTTTTTTTTTTCATAAAAAAAAATCACCTCTATTTAAAATTTATTTGGCTCGCCTTGAGGAAGTCAAACTCCACTCAGGATTGTGGAGAAGAGTGTCAGTGGAGTCTGTGATAGTGAAACGTCTGCCAACTTAACTCTTTCCGAACAAAAAATATCTCAAGAAGAGCTCTTTTTCGAAAGAAAATGTTTCCACTTTTAAGCATATGAGACAGCGAGGAAAGGGTCTCGTGGCTTATTTTTCTTTGAGTATTTTCTTTTTCGGGACAGCTTTTTGAAGAGGATGTCGGTATTTTCAACCATCTGAGGACCTCGATAAGGCCTTAAAAGACTCCGTAAATAAACCTTGAAAATTTCGACTCTGAACACACTGTGAAATGAGCGTGCCGTAACCTTACATAATTCAGGTCTAGTTGAAATAGTATTGTGACGAATGATGTTTTTATTTTCACCAGATGAAGCATCTATGAACAGTTTTCATCTTGTTGAAAAGGATTTTAATAATTAACTTTACATTCATTACACATGCAATTCTGTGTACCCAAGATTTATAAATTACAGTGAAAAAATTATAATTTTAATCAAAGCGAAAGAAATATACGGAAAACAAACTGAACTAAAATCAATAATAATCAAATCTGAACTAATCAATTCTGATGAACGAATTTCAATTTAATGAATGAATCAACTTTGATCTAATCAATCTGAACTAATTAATTCTGATGTACGAATTTCAATTTAATGAATGAATCAAATCTGATCTAATCAATCTAAACTAATCAATTCTGATGAACAAATTTCAATTTAGTGAATGAATCAAATCTGATCTAATCAATCTGAACTAATCTATTCCGATAAACGAATTTCAATTTAAAGAGGGAATCAAATCTGATCTAATCAATTCTGATAAACGAATTTCAATTTAAGAACAAATCAAAACTGATCTAATCAATCTGAACTAATCAATTCTGATGAACCAATTTCAATTTAATAAACGTATCAAATCTGATCTAATCAATTTGATTAAAAATTTTATTTTTGAAATATTAAAAAACTATATATAAACATCTTTTTAATTGAAAGTAAAGAAAGATAAATTTAAAAACTAATATTTTTTTACAATTTTTTGTCCATTAGTTTAAATTTCATTCTTTTTTTAAATAAAAAGGATATTATTTTATAAATAAGAATCCGTTGCAAAATTTTAATAACGTTGCGCGTTAATAGCGAAATATTTCTTAGATAAAAAGAAATTTTAACTTGAAGAAAAAGTTGTAAATTAAGGTTGGTTTCTTAAAAATACAAATAACCAATGATCAGCGACTTTTTTATAATTTTTACATCATTTAATTAAATGTTAATCTTGTCTAAGATAAACATTTAAGATTATTATCTTATCTAAGACAACTAAATTTAATTTAATATAAACCATATTAAATTGAAATACACGAAAAAAAAAAACTACAATAATCTCTTAGTATATTATATTATTTATAATTTTTGTTATTATTTATAACATGAATAATTTAAAATTACCAGACAAAAATTGTTCAAATTTAAAATTGTAATAAAATATTAAACATTAATAATGTTATTTTTGAAGTAGTAAAAATGCCACTTTTAAATATGTTTGCTTATATTAGGAATACATTTTTATTAAATATCGAACAATCTCATATTTTTATTAGAAAAAGGGTAGTAAAAATTTTAAAAGTGATTTGTATTGCTTATAGTAGCTGATATTGCTTTGTCCAATTTATAATCTTACATCAAAACATTTTCATTCATATAAAGAAAAAAAATATTAAAATAAACTGTACAATTACAAAGTTATTTGAAACTTTTTTAATCTATGTATAATAATGTGTTAGCATGTTATTTGACAATGATGTAAACTAATTTTAAATATATTCATTTGTTTTATATCTTTATCGGCATAAAACAATATATTTTCAAATATAATTACATTTTTGTTTAAAATTAATAGACACACGGTTTACTCTATTGTGAGGCTGAAAACAATTAAGAAATCGTAACAAATATTATATTCTTTTACTTAAGTCCATACTGATAATATGATAAATATATATAAATAATTGCTTGAGTACACATTTCTTATATATAGATGAATATTTTAAAACAATGTCATTCATTAACAGCTATTTAGATTAAAAATATAAGAATCATGAATATTAGTTTTAAAAATGAAATTTGTGGAATTATATTTATTCCGATAACTGAAACAAAAGTAATAAAAAAATGTAATAGAAACAATAATCTTTGTTATTTCTTGAAGAGAATCTATTTTTACGTACTGTAATATATGCCAAAGTCAATGAACTCCAGATACCTTTTTAGAAACTACAAGAAAACTTTGTATTTGAATAGCCATGGCATTATTTTTAAACAATAGTAGCTTAAATATCGCCAATCCTGTAACAGCCGAAGATATTCAGAATGTTACGTAATTACACTGGGACCTCTCAAACAAATGTAAATTTATATGTCTGAATTTCTTCTTCAAGTATTACAACTTCATTATGCAACAACCAATACCAAAATAAACAATTAACACTGACACTGTAACAGAACGCTCAACAGTGTGTATTGTCTGGCTCTCTTTGTAACTACATTTCCAACACCTACTCATTAACAAGAAGAAAAAAATAACTCTCACAAATATAAAAGGAAAAAAAAAAAAAAAAAAAAGGAAAAAACCATGACTTTGTTCTGCACTAACTAAACCGGAAGTGGGAGCTAAGGAAGGACCTACTACCAGTTTCCACCACCAACAATAAAGAAGAAAAAAATGGGACACGCCCATCAGCTGATATTGCTCCAGATAACTAACCAAACAAACATATTTTTTCTCGAAAACCCAGCGAAAACGTCTCATCCCCCGTCCATATTTTTTTTTCTTCTTTCATTCTTTTTAGTTTTACGTACCACCCTCTCCTTCTACTGAGAAAGAAGCATGGAAAGAAACTCGAGAACCCAATGCAGGTGATCTCAAAACGCGGAAAAAACGCGAGGGGTGGGCGGGTCAGACTGCACCCTCCCGTCCCCATATATGTCGATGAGTTCCCTCACGTCTTAAATCCCAGTGGCTGAGGCCTTATGAGCGCAAGTGTCTCGTGTGCAAAGCGGTAGAAAACTCAGTGTTCGGTCTGATTCGAATCCCTGGCTTTTCTCATTCTCTGGTTAGTACTCAGTGCAGTGTAGACTCGTGCCAGCAGCAGTCGACAACAGCTTCCAGTGGGAGTAACTTCGTTCGGTGACTAGTTTTTTCTTTGTCCAAGCTACCTGCTCAATACAGAAGGTGAGAGTCTGTCTCTAGCGTATGCTTCTGTAGTGTACATTCTCTTTTAGAATTTGAATTTTTTTTTGTGTGTGTTTGCATTTATTACTATTATTATTATTATTCCTTTTAAATGTTTTTATTTTTAATATTGACTTAAGTCTTAAATGTTTCTTGAAGTTAGTTAACACATGGGTTGATTATCCATAGTTAGAAGTTAGCATTATACAAGGATTGATAGAAATCATCCCTAGTCCAGAATGCAGTGTGTGTTTATCAAGTTTGTTTTTCTAAGTCAACCTTACACACAGACACAGAAATTGATTTTTTTCATTATTTTGTTTAAAAAGTTTTACTTTAACAGTTTCTTTATTTAAATAAGTCTTAAGAGCGAAATATTTTGAAATAAATTAACTGTTTCCCAGTTATCAAATTTATTTTTCTAAGTCAACCTTACACACAGTCACAGAACTTTCAGGTTTTTTCTTGATTTTCTTTAAATTTTAAAGCAATTTCTTAACTTAAATAATTCTTATGGGAGAAATATTTTGAAATGAATTAACGTCTGGATAGTAAAACTAATAGGAAATAGAAACAAAATTTTCAAAAAAGAATATAAAACTCTTCATCATATTGCTAACTTCTCCTTCAACAGCCCCATGGGGGACCAAGGCCATCTGCTTACTGGCTGATATATTGCTAACTTACATTGAATTTTTCTTATAGAATTCATTGCATGTTAAGAAAAAAAATTTTTGAACTAATTGAGTTTTGCCTGATCAGTGAGGATTTTAGCAAATCATTTTCTCATACCTAAGAAATTCATTTGAGTTTTCTTACAGAATACTTAGTATTTTGTAATAAATATGCATCCTGATATAATTTTATTTCAATTTGAAGCTTCACATTATGTTTAATATTATGAAAAATATGGTTTTCTCTTAAGTTTAATTTGATTCTTATGGACATTTCAAGTGGAATAAATCTAAAAGTTTTGTACTTCTGAAGACTTAAAATAAAAGTTATTATTAATTTATTTTTAAATAAGGTCTTGCTTTTAAATTATACTGATAATTAAACAGAAGTGTAATTCGATTTTGTAATGTATCAGTAAATTATCAATTTTTGATGTCTTTAATTTAATTTATTTATTCAATTATTTTGAAAATTAGGATATGATTAGTTTTAATATTTACAGTGGAAATGTTTTTAAAATTAAACATTAATACTTTACAGTTAATATTTTTTAGAGAAATAATATACTATTTATTTTTCTTATATGATATGTCTATTTAATTATTATCAGAATTTTTCTCAATCATTATAATTTTAATTTCAAAGTAATCGAATGACTGAATTAAATTGCTTAAAAGTGAAATAGTTACTTAATTTTTTTAAAAAAAGATTTTACTTAAAGTTTTGTTAAAAAAAATTGTATATATAAAATCAAAGACTTTAAAAAAGGGATTATTTATTTATTTTTTTTTAATTTTCTGATTCTTCTGAATCTTTTTATCCATTTTAGTATATATTATTAAAGTAAACAACTTATTTTTGTGTATAATATATTTAAAACTTTGCGAATTAACTTACTTTAAAACAGTTTTCTCTGAGAATACGCAATAATGCAGGAAAGCAACATCACAGTAATTGTTCTTCGTTTTTGGCAGAAAATTTTTTTTAGCCAAAGTGAGCCAATATTTTAGCACAGAAAACATATATTTTGTGTTTTGAATTGTACAATATAAAACAAAGAAGGATAATATATTTTGACTTTGATAATATATTGAAAAAGTATTGAATAACTTTTTTAAAAAAGGACAATAAAATATTATATTATTAGTATCATAATTATTAATTTTGAATAATTGACTTATATTTAAAGGCAAATCCAATAATTATCACTGTTGGTTTGCACTTCGGTTTAAAAAAATCAAACCCGTACGTCACAAATAGATATTTTATTATATTATTCTAATAAATATGAAACTAATAAAATACATGGAAAGAAGAAAACAATATTTTTGAATTTATTACGTACATTTTTAGGTTTATTGCGAATAAATTTTAAAACTAGATGCATATGAAAAAAAACACTAATATCGAATATAGCTATGGATGTTAAACAAATTTACTGAAAAATATTTAATTAATTATTAACAAATTATTATAAAATCAATGAACGATTAACTATTTGCATAAATATACTAGTTGAAAAATATTTTAAGTAAAATATTTTCGCATCAATAATCATCAATAATACTATTTGAAGATACATTTGAAAGATAAAAGCTTTAGTTGATGAAAAAGAATAGATTTTAATTTATTTATTAAAAGATTTTAATCAGGGGTTGTAACTTATTTTTTATACTTATTAACAAGCTATATTTACTGGTAGAAAGAATTATAATATTAATAAATAAATTAAATTAAATTAAACTTTGAATAGACTTTTAAATTAAATTATAGAAGTAGTACAAATAATACAATTTTAATGATGGATAAAATGATAATTATTTTAAATAGATATGACATATCGAATATTTTACATGGTCACCCTTCAATAGAGGACGTTAATATACAAATTTTACATCAAATTTTAGAAAAGATTAATTGCATAAACAAACGCCATTACGTCAAAATTTTAAAAGTATTTTTTTATTGTACAATTTTTTTTTACTAAAATGTAAATTAGTTAGTGTTTTTATCTTAAAATACAAATAATACTCACGCAAAACCTAAAATTTTCTGATAAAAGCCTAATCGATTCTAATTTATAATCAATTTTAATTTCAGTTACATTTTACAAATTTAAATTTTTAATTTTTAATTCATAAAAGTATACTTCTCACTTATTATCATCACAATATATTTTTTAATTGAAACAATTGAATTCTCGCATTAGTTAGAGCATCATTAGTGCATTTGATGATATAACGTCAATACCTTTTTTTTTTTTTTTTTTTCTGTGTCTAAACAGAACCCCCATTTTAAATTTCAACACAATCACTTAGCATGTAATGACTGTATTATGCAATAGATTCGCGAGAAAAAGAATGAAGGCCCAACAATGAGGAGAACTGATGAGGGGGGAGGGGGTTCTGTAATCATTTGCCAAAAAGATAAAAATCTCTTACTCATTGCTTATTTAAGAACCTGCATAAAAAAAAAAAAAATTTGGATTGTTTTCAAGCGGGGGTAGAGGAAAAATTATTTTGAACAAAAAAGTTTAATAATAGAATGACTTTGAACTCCCACGTGGCGAAGGAGGCTTTGTTTTTGTTGATACTTAGAACACCTTGGATGGCACATAAGAAAATGTTAGTGAAATTAACGAGAATTTAAAATGAAATTAATATTTTCATCTTATAAGAACTAGATAAAGCTAAACTTGCAATGTGGGTTATAAAAATTTTATAAAGGCCTTATTTTTTATTATAAAATGCTGCAAAAATAAGCTGGAGTCGTCTGGAAATCTTTTATATCAGTAGAAACTAATTACAAGCTAGTTAAGAATTTTATAAAACTTTTCAAAACAATAAAAGTTTTACCAATTTATTTAGTGGTACAAGATTTTATTTTTTCAATCAGACACTTAAAGGCTGAGCTAAATTGTTAGTTTTTAAATAATTTTTAGAATAGTTAAATGTAAAATAATTTTGTAATTATTTAAAAATTTAATTTAATTTTTATTTATTTTAATTTTTAACTTAGATTTGGAACTTAATTATTTTGAATGTTTCTTAAATATTCGGATTTCTATATTGAGTCTTTATATTTAAAACATGCAATTTTATTTTAAATGAAATAAATCGAAATAGCTAATTCTAAATAATTTTTTTAATATATCAGAATCTGAAACCAGCTAATAATGGACAATATTACTAAGAGCATATTCTTTTAATAGTATCCCATGCAAAAAAAAAATTGCCTTATTTAAGCATAATAAAGAACTAGCCCTACATTTGCATTATATTAAAATCAACTATGCTAAAATCTAATGTTAAAACCTTACTAAATTATATGACTAAGTTAGAAGAACTAAAAAAATTTTAAAGCCATTAGTGTGCGAAACATAATATGAATATTTTAATGCATAGATTTTATTTTAATGATTTTCTAAATTTTATAAGATTAAAATAGTGTCAATCATTAAAAATTAAACTAAAAACTGAATCAGAGGGAAAAAAATCCTTTTAGATATAAAAAGAAATGGAAATCTTTTAAAAACTGCCAATTTCAATCTCGTATCCTTCTAAAAAAATGGGTTTTTTTTTCCTAATTTCAGACTGATTTAGATATCATTTTTCAAAGATGATGATGATGATTTTTAAATATGCACTTTTTGATTTCTATTTTGTAAGACTTATCTTTAATTCATTCAGTCATTAAAATCATAAACTTTTAAAGAACACTTATTCCCCAGAAATTTACCCAACTTACAATGTCATCATGTAGAATTAAATAACTAAACTGGCATACATTTTCATGTAATATTAATTGAGGATTTTTTTACCTGTAATAAATTTTTGCAGGGGCATATGATGTTGCATTTAAATTTTTATTAATCTAAAATTTTTTCTAAAATTATTCTAAACTATTCACATATAATTATTTCTCATCATTTCCCATCAACTACTACTTAGTTTATCTTTCCATTGTAAGAGCAAGGTAGGAGAAATAAAAGTGGCTTTTTAGACTTAAAAGGAATTATTCTATATTACGGTATATTAGAGAAAGAGACATACAATAAGTTATCAATTAAATAAACTAAATAATTAATATAACTTTACCTCGAAAACATGTTAACATCTACATTTTTAGTATTCATTTGTTTTCCAGCAAAATATTTTTTAAAGATGCTGCTTTAAATACTTTTTTAATTATTTATTTATTTGACTTTCAATATTATTAGTTCTAAATAAACAAAATTATAAGCAAGTTAGATATAATTTTAAAGACCTTATATCTCTAAAGAGAAACAAAAAATTTTTTCCAGCAAATTTAAGTATAGTTATATTTTTCCAGAAATACTTTAAAGTTCAAGCATAAATTTTTAAATAATTCTAATAATAGATTAAAATCAAAGCATTAAATTTATTCTTTAAAGAAAAATATATTAAATCATTATTTTTACCCTCATCATTTAATGAAATTTTAATAACTTTTTATATTTTTTAAATGAAATTTAATTTAAATAGCGTGGATTTTTTTATTGATCTATTGAATCTTATCGGCTATAAATTTAATAAATAATTTTTTTATTTTAAAATATAAATATTGCATTAGCAAAATATTTTGTTATTAAATTATATTATTAAAAATATTTATAGATTAAGTCAATAAAATCAATCTAAAAAATTCAATATCTTCAGAATAAAAAAATTCGATGATTTAATTAATTTAATTATAAGTTGATATAATAGAATCTGCAGTAGATATATAAAAATTATCGAAATAATTTTATTAAGTCATACGAGTTATATACTTTCTAAAAATATATTATATAAATATATATTTATTAAAAAAACTGGATAATATAATTTACTAATTGTGTTGCATAAATTTTCAATTGAATTTACTATACCAAACTTCAATTTTCATTAAAACTAAAATAATTTGCATCAAACATCATCTATGAAAATATTTTCAAATTTAGTACTAATTTTCTTTTTCTATAACGATAAATATATTTTCTTTGCTGATTTCTTTACAAAAATTGTTGCGCTTAGAGATTTATAAAAGTATCAGATATAAACAATTAAAATTCATATGAAGAATCTAGTTTAAATAGATTTATTCTTCCAAATCCTACGAACAAAAATTTGGTATTAGCTATAGATAAGTTTAAAAACATTAAACTGTGCGTGGTATAGATGGATTAATAATATTAGCAAGATAAAATTTTTTAATCTTACAAACTAAAAAAAACGAATGATTGATATCTATGATAGATCATATTTGACATTATAAAATCGAAAACGTTTTTAAAGAAAAAAGTAAATGATTAAAAATGCCTTTTACTAGCCTTAGAAAATGCATCCAAATTAAATAACAATTGTTAACATTGATCAATATATTGAAAACCCTCCAAATGTATTAAATTTCACTATTTAAAAATAACTAGCAAATTTTTATGTAATTCAGCATTTTTTTTGTTTTCAATTATTTAAACTATTGGTTAATTTAAAAATTCTTACCAAATATTTAATAACCTCCTTAACAACAACTATTAAAACTAAAATAAAATATTAATAACATAGAGCTCTCATTCACAGTCATTTTTTTGAACGAGAAAAGAAACATGTCCAACAAGGAAGTTAACAGAAACTGAAGACTTCCCTAAAAATAATTTTTTGGCTGGTGTAACCTTATCCAAAACCAAAACCAGAAAAAATCCCCCATAAAACCAAAAAAGAAGAAAAAAAATGGGGGGGGAGGTAGGAAAGTTTTAAAAAATCCCTCGGAAAAAGAAAACAAGAGAGAGTCCCAGTGCTGCCAAATCTTTCATCCCACGCGTCTGTTTTCCTGGTAAGTCACGTGATATTCCTCGTGCCACCCACGGCAGCCAATTATAGAACGTGTTTCATTCCCTAATAAGGGTTGCCCCAAAAAAAGTTTTTTGGAAACATCAACTTCCTTTCACTTAGCTGAGAGTTGATACTACATTCTTCGGATTCATCAAGTGTTTTTCTTTTTTATTCTCGAGTTTACAACGCAGTTAGTTAAAAAGAGAGCTATGAGTAGTCTGGTTTTTAGAGTAAAGGGTTAGTAGGAGTTTATCGATTATTACGTAATGATAAAAGAACGAATAAGTAGCTAGTTATGGTGTTCTTGTTGAGTTTAATTTTTTAAAGTGTTGTGAAAAATTATGATATGGTCTTGAAAGTGCTTTAATGCTTATGGTCTTGAAATAAGATAGCCATGAATATAAAATATTTTGAAATAATAAAATGATTTAATAAAATTGGAATATTTTTAATTTATTTTCCAAGCAAAAGTGATATACTCTTTAACTATTAATCTGAATAAAAATTTAAACAATATTTTGTTTTTATTTAGTTTTATAATAAATTTTCATATTCTACTCAATTATTATTTCTTATTACCTTTTATTCCTATCGCTAAAATTGAATGAAATTTTATTAAAATTATTTTGCCAAAAAAAAAAAAGTATTTCTTGCGATACATAATAAATTTTATATGGAACTTATTGGAAGAACTAAGTACATCTTTTTTGATAAAATTAAAATCCTTCCAAAATTAAAAAAAAAATGTTAAAATTGTATTTTCTATATGGAAAGTAATTAATATATTGATTGATTATCTAACTAAATATAATGTGTTTTGTTAGAAATTTTTTACGCATCTATTTACTTATTAATTTTCGATTCAAAGTATCATAAAATTATTAGTGTTTATAAGAATAAGTTGTTTTGGGATATAATCATCTATTAATCACAAAGTTTTATTACCAATGCAAAAATTTGAAAAATATTTTATGTGCCATGGAATGTTTTATAGAATATATGAAAGAATAGGTACCAAAAACTAAAATTTTTACTGAATTTAGAAACACAACACTAGTTAAAAGAAAAGAAACCCGAAAATAAAGCGTTTTTAAGAAAATATCTGAATTGCATATAAACTAATTTTTATTGACTATAATTTAGAAATATTTTATAAATATTTTGGTCATAAAGGGCTAGTAGGAGGGGAAAAGATTAAAAGGATTAATTGCTGTGTGGTAAAAAAAATATAATATAATTAAAAAAAATCTTTTTATTTAAAAAGTTCGTTGAATAAATTATCTCACCTTAACTTATCCTGCGCATTTGGCGACTTATCAAACAATCGAGTAATTTTATATCCTATCAATCAAAGTCATTAGTAAGAATAGAACAAATAAAAGTCGTAGACTCTTAGATAACGCTAGGTAAGTAAAATAAAAAAAAAATTCAGACAAACAAACGTGTTTGTCTGGCTTCAGAACGCATCAGTATAATTATAAACAACATCGAGGATAATTTTAACTTCAACGAACGAGAGTCATTAGCCTATGACGTTGGAGACATTGAACAGTTCAGAATACATAATTATTCAAAGGATTAGCCGGTTGTTATATTTCGCGGTATCAATATTATTTTAAGTATAAATTTATTAAGATATAATAATTTTATATTAAAATAATTTTTTTTCTATTTTATTCTCTAATTTTAACTTAAATATTAATAACAACAGTATTCTATTAAATTGTGAATAATTAATAATAAAAAATTAATAAGAACTAAATTAAAGATAAACATAATTAAAAAATTGAATTCACTTTAAATTATGAAGCTTGTATTTTGCATTTAAAAATCAAGAATTTAGATATCTCACATGAACAAGGTCTTGAAGACTAACTTCAAATTTATAAAAAGAATAATTACGAATCCAAAGATGAAATTAATTTGCAATTTATTTTACAGTGGCAAAAAAAATCTCTTAAAATATAATTATTCTTATATTACTTTAATTAATACTCTTATTAATATTATACTTACTTTTTACTTTTATTAATATTCTTATATTACTTTAATTCTCTTATTACTTTATTGATATCCTTTACAGTAAAATCCTTTATAACATAAAGAGGTTTTATTTAAAAAAATACTTACTTGCATTTACTTAAAATAAATTGAGCAACTGAAGTATATTATTGTGACGCAATTACATATTTGTTTTTAATTAAATATTAATACAGCAACACTAATTTTACTTATGCCACTCTAATAAATAAAAAACTGCTCTCAAAGTCATTAGATTGTTATTAGATAAAATTGCTTAATCATTTCTTTCTAATCACTTATGGAAACAAAAGTCTTATTTTCTTCCCAAACACTCAAAAATAAAAATAAAAAAAAATAAACCAACACTCTAGTTATTTCGTAATACAAAAAAAAAAAGTAAACATAAACGAAACTCAAGTAGGGAAAGAGAGAAAGAGAAATAGCTGTTTTGTAATGTCTGGGACAAACTGTCTCCTGATATTTACATCTCAATTCTTTTCAAAGTTAGCGGGATGGAGGAAAAAAAGGCGGGTGAGGGGAGATTTAAAAGGAAGGATGTTAAAAATAAAACCTGGCATTCTGAAGAGGATTGTGATGATTCATCCTCCCACTCCTAAAATAATATTCTTTTTTTGCAGGTGAAAGATGCCTTTCACACCAGTTGAACATGCCAAATGCCCCAAATGCGGGAAATCCGTCTACGCCGCCGAGGAGATGCTGGCAGCCGGGGAGAAGTGGCACAAAACTTGCTTCAAGTGCGGTGAGTATCAGTCAAAAATAAAGATTTCAACACACTTCTTTAAAAAAAATATTTCCACACTTCCTAACATAGGACCTCGATTATAGGAACATTTCCATCAATTGATATATATATAACCTGAATGTGATATACATAACATGAAGATATATATGACATGAATGTGACATGAACTCAAATGATTACAGTTTTATGAATGAACAATAATTAGATTTTCTGTTACATAATATTTTACAAAAATTATACTTTTTTTGTGGATTACTTTAGTGACAAATTGGAATATCTGTTAAAAATTGGATCCATGTACAGATTTCAAACCTGTGATCACATTAAGAAAAGCTAATTATTATAGCTTATAAGGTAAATTGTTTTTTACCTTTTAAACATACTTTTGCTAATTTATGTAATTTAATCATTCAAATTATTTTTTAAAGAATGATGCGAGATTTTAACCCGTATAGATTTTACGAAATGGCAATAGTGAAACTATTGTTCTAAGATGGCCGTATAGAGACAGTTAATCGTTATGCCTTAAGCAAGGGCTGCACCGCTATTACTCATTTAACACTACCTAGGGGCCACATGTAACAATATCCCTATAACACTTTACGATCCTATTAGACCGGGACCTACGGTTTAAAGTGGGTTCCGAACCACTGCAAACATTCATGGCTCTGCCGGGTCTCGAACCCGAAACCTATGGTACCGAACGCCAGCCACACTGCCATCAGGCTCTTAAATAGTGAAACTATTATTTATTTAAATATTGTACACAACTCCATTTGTTTAAATAATGTAAAATATGTACACAAATTACCTGTTTGCACATGTAGATTTTTATTAAGAATAAAAACAAAGCAGACATTTATTGTTATGGTTATTTGTAAACAAATTTCGTGTCATTATTTAAAATATATCTGATATTTAAAATTTTAAAACAACATCAAACAAACTAAACATACATAATCTTCGTCTAAATATAAACAAGTTTATCTAGTATGTTTAATACTTTATAAAATAACAAAATATTATTATATGGAATATTAATTAATAGTTCGTTTTCCTTTTTTCCTCCACTATTTTATGAACATTTTCAAAACAATTGGAAGATTTTTTTTTAAATTCAGAAATGAAGTATTCATTACTCATTATATATTACATACATAAAAAATATCTGAGTTAGAAGAACAAATTCCAAAGGCATATATAAATTAATTATTAATACATAATTTCACGTTCACTGTTCCAAGGTCCCCAGCATGGTGATAAATATAAAAAATTTATTTTCTAATTATTAGCCCATCAATATGCATACTACAACTCATTGTATAAAAATAGACGTACAGAGAAAAACCTTTCGTAACAAACATATTCAAATCACATTGTAACTAATGATGTTACTGTTTCTACGCATCGTTTACTCACGTTCTACTAATTAATTTTTAATGATTTTTGTTACTCAACAGAATGTTAAATGCACTAGATAGAACAAAAAAAAAATCTAATTATTTTAACAGAACATAAAAATGGCTATTATGTGACAAATTAAAATCTTCAAAATATTTGTTTGTTTCTTTATTGTATTTTTGTTATTAACAATTATCATTTGGAAATTCCTTTGCTAATGTAAGGATATTTATGATTTTTGGTCCTTTAAACCCTAACGCTTGTTTATCACTTTACTTTGGGATTGCTTATCAGTTCAACTTTGATTCCTAATATAAACAACTATTCCACAAGCCCATAGAAAGGACTTTCCATTTTACTGATATTAGTGCCCTTTCTCGTTGTAGACCAGTGGTTCTCAAACTTTTTGAAGTCACGGAGCATTTATAATTCTGCAAATAATTGTAGGCGCATTGTATACAAATTCCTGATAAATATGTTATAATTAAATCAAAAATTACAGAAAAAACAATGAGATAAAATGAAACATACCTTAAGTTTATTTATTCTTGTTTATAAGAAACATGAGCCTAACTATCTCTAAAATGCTTGGACATATATTTGATAAGCAACTAGAAAGGTTAGCCGTTTGTAATGAAAACTGACAAGAAATAAATTAATTGTATTTATTTTTATATCTGGACACATGTTTCTGTGGTATATATACCTCGGCCCATCTGAAAGTCTTCTAGGACCTTGGAGTAATCTTTGTGAACCACTGCTGTAGACTCATTTCGGCTTACTTCCCTAGATGGGTACCCCAACACACTAATCATCAGACTTTCTGTTGGAAAGTATATTGATCACTCATTAAATTAATATCCATTTATCCATTTAAGTATTGTAATTTCTTTCTTAGCACTTAAAGAACATGCAATTTTATTTTAACGTTGCTTAATTTCTTAGAATAACAACAAAAAAAATTAAAGATTGAATATACTCATCCGAGTAATTTCCCTTTGCAGCACTGTGCCATAAGAGGTTAGACAGCACCAACGCCACAGAACACGAAAAGGAACTGTTCTGCAAACAATGCTACGGCAGGAAATTCGGCCCCAAGGGATACGGCTTCGGAGGAGGAGCTGGCTGCCTGTCCATGGACAAGGGAGAACAATTCGGAAACACAGAATGCTCCATGTCGTAAGTACTTTTTTTATTTTATTAATAACAACACTGCATCCCTGTGCACCTTCAAAGCATTTATTACATCTACTACTACTACTACATCCACCGCCAACTTTTAAAGCTGGGAACTTGAAGTTTAATCTTGTGGATGTAACATACACCTCGTAACGATGACGCATTGACAGATGAACGTTTTCAAAAATGCTTAGTGTATCAACACTACTACACCACATCACAGTGCCTAGAGATGAGTTGACACTTTACAATTTGGGAATGATGTGGGTGAGAGGCAGTCTGATTCGGCTCTGTGACTCTCTATGGTCAAATGAGACCGGGACCTACAGCTTAAAGTGAATTTCAGACCACTGCAAACATTCAGGGCACCGCCGGAATTCGAACCCAAAAACCTATGGTGCCGAGCGTCAGAGCACTAGCCCTAGGCCATCAGTCCCCCAATTTATTACATCTTCAATTTCATATTCTTTTATTACTCTTATTTATCTTATATTATTCTCTTTCAATTATAAAAAAGGATATCTACTAATGATACTTTTCAACTTATTTTTAGTTGTTTATGCTCAATTAAGACTCAAAAAGTTTATATCTTAAATCAAATTCACAATAAATTGAAATTTCACATTAAGTTAAATGTTTATGAAGCATGTAATAAACATTGCTGGTTGTGGTCTCTAATGCAATCAATTTAAATAATTCTGTATCGAATTCTACTATATCGAATCGCAATTATTTTATTATATTAAACAATTATTTTAAATTTTTAAAATTATTTTATTCCCTTAATCGCATCTTTCAATTTATACCTTATTGTATCTTATCGCATATTTATACTTTATCGCATCTTTCAAATATTGAAAGAATCATTTCATTTCCTGTAATTCTGTATCGAATATATAGAAATAAGCAATTATTTTATATATTTTAAATTATTTTATCCCCTTTAACACATTTTTAATTTATACCAAATATTGAAAGGTTTCATTTCCAATTTATGAACACTTATTTAAAATAAAAAAAAAATTAATTATTTACCTTACAAAAATCTGATGTACTTTTTTTTCATTTTCAGCAACAAGCCCACTTTGGACCCAACCTACGGTTAAGCTTTCCATCGAACTTATTTATTCTGTATAGGACTCTACCAAGAGATCTGCTCCAACTGTTCCTCTAAAACGAAAAAAATACACACAAAACACGCTTTTTAAAACATAAAGAAACATTTTGTGCTTATTTTCATATTTGCCTTTTTATTTTTCTTCATTTGTTATTATTATTATTATTTCAGTGTCACTTTTAAAAAAAATTGAATTATAATGTCCGGGAAGCTGCATATATAAAGAATAGTGTGTCGCAAACAAATAAAATTATTTAATTAATGAATTACTATCAGATTGCTCAATGTTTGAATTACTTTACAGGTATCTCTCTGCTCTGTACCTATGATTATAATGAAAGAAATAAAATTTAATTTCTTACCAGTGAGTTATAAATTTTGACGATTCAATGCATATCGGATTGAAGTCTAATGTGTTTTCTACTACATAAGAAATGTGTTGTTGTTTGAGTACTTTTGTGACGATACAGACATAGATAACTGCTTACAAGTACAAATGCTTTTTATTTCTACATAAAAAAATTCCTAATGTTTTTCACATAGTACATATAGATGCTTAAATATTTCTGCTGATAAATCGTCTTATGTTTCTAAATTTTATTTTCATGTTTTCAATAAATTAAAATACATTTTCGAAATATGAGTATTTTTTCATGCATGCCTTATCATAGCTGCTTGTATAGATTTAACAGAAAATTATACGGATTAAATTAAACTTCTTTAGTGCCTTAAAATATTTTTAAAATTAGTGCGTGACAAAATTTAGTATTAAAATATTTAAATTATTTTTAAATTTATAGGGGTTTTTAGGAATACATAATTCATTAGATTTGTTATTAAAAGTTGAAATATTACGCTTGTATAAAGTTGTAATATATAAAAGCGAAAAGGATTTATAGAGCTTTATTAGTAAAAAAAAAAAAAACTGAAATTGATAAAAGTTTTCAACATGCATTACATTAAAATTACTTTTTTAATTTCTTTTAGGATGAACAAAAATATAATACAAAGAACGTTTAGTATTATAAATTTTAATTGTTTTTATAGGATGTGTATATAATAATTTTATATTATTATGCAGACGACTGATAGAAAAACTATTAAATTAATTCACAATTGAATATAATTTACCATGCATTTAAATGACATATTTGTAAAAAGAATTTCAGCCGTGTTTGAATAATTATACACAAATAAAAAAATATATAAGTTAATATCAATATAAAAATTAAAATAAGAATATCTACACATTGGATGAAACTTTATGCAAATAAATAAAAAAATAGTATGGTGACAAAAAAGAGTTAATAAAGTTTAAATTTTAATTAATTATGAAAAAATATTTAAAAATATAGTACATAAGAAAAAAAAAGTTTTAAACAAATTTTAAAAGTGAGAATATAGAGTAAAAAAGCATTTCTCTGAATTCTTACAAGTATGTATGTAGGCAACTGATAGAAAGAATATTAAATTAATTAAATTCATAATTTAATATAGATTTAAATAACACACTTGTAAAAAGATTTTCAGTCATGTTTGAATAATTATACACATAAATAAAAAAATATGAAAACTGAATGAAGAAATTGGCTCAGAAGAAAATTTATGAAACCTAAGAAACATTATAAACAATGAAAAGCCTAATTTTTCTTCCTTTTTCTGCGAGCACATTGGTGAGCTTCGTGTTCAACTTATACTACATACTTCAAAAGACCCATCGACGGGTGACGAAGTGAGGCCATTGTTTACCAGGAAGACTTTATTAATTTAATAATTTATTTATCATTTATAAATTTATTACTATCTCATATTTACAAGGGGCAGTTTAGAAGAAAACTCATACCTCTCATATAAGATACCATCATAAACCCATGATACAAAAAGTTTATATACATTGTCATAGTCTGCACAGAGTCTGCTTATTTCTGAAATCTGTGACTGTAACGGATACCGATAATGGATTCCAATTTGAATCCTCTTGCACTCTAGCTGAGCTAATTATCACTGAGTTCGGCAAGTCAAAACTTAATGTATATATTTTGATATTTTAATCAGAAATTTGTTAAATCAATAAAAATAATTTTAAATGGTTATCTTTAAATTACAATTCAAATCTTTATGTGACAATATTTTGGGATAAATTAAATAATTTAAATGTATCTAAATTTCTATAATTATAAGTTCGTCAAATAGTACAGAACAAATCTGCAATTTTTTAATATCAAACTCTAATTAAAATAATGTATTTTATAAGTCGCCTCCATATGTACAATTTTGTTTTCAAATTTCTTTTGACATCTCCATTTCTATTATTTATTTTAATACAAACTGACAAATTTTACACTATTAAACAAGTATAGAGAAACAATGAATAAAAATATCATCTCTATCCAAATTTCAAAATGATGATTTTAAATCAATGTCCATTGAAATTTATTTCAATTATTTTTTTGTAAATTAAATGAAATCAATATTATTCATTGAATGAATTGCAGCATTCTACGAACATGGGGATTAACAATATTTTTCTGTAAAATATGATCAAGGTTTTGTTCCAACCTTATACCGATTACGAAGGAAAAAATGAAATTTGCGATGTGTTTCTTTATTCAGCCTTCATTTCTGGATATAGTATTCTAGCATTCTATCTACTATATCTAAAAATTACTATGCATGACATTGTAAATATAGAACAAATGTAGTATTCTGGATATAGTATTCTATCATTCTATCTAATATATCTAAAAATTACTATGCATGACATTGTAAATATAAATATTTTTTATGATATACTATTGATACACTGATGAACTAGGATATACTATTACATTATTGATATGAAACACTATTACACTGTTGATATGATACACTATTACACTGTTGATATGATACACTATTACACTGTTGATATGATACACTATTACACTGTTGATATGATACACTATTACACTATTGGTATGATACACTATTACACTAATGATACGATACACTATTTAAATGATACTCTATTGATACACTATTCAAAGGAAGGAATTTAGAAATTTCAACATAATAATTTGTCTGAATTATTTATGATCTGTTACACTCTAGAAAAAGAAACATAATAAAACTGTATTCATTAATATCTAATTAACTTAAACCAAACAATTTTTTGCAATGTTAATTTTGGTAAGCAAACTAAGTAAAAAGTTATATATAAAAATATCATTAATAAAAAAATGTATATAATAAAAATATCATCACTATTCATATGTCGTTCAAGTATTCACAATATGAATTACAATAGTGTTATAGATGCCGAGATAAATACTATATAAAAATTGTTTATATCTTCACATAATATGACATGTAGTACGATAAATTATTTTTCAAAAAATAACCAATAAATAGGTGACATGTATTCTGCTCATGATTTTAAAAAGTTCACATTGTTAGAAGGAGTGATAAACTACTTTAATTACTTAAATAATGTAACAATTTAGCAAAATTCATTAATAAACAATATAAAATTAGCCTTTAACTGCTAATCCACCTAAATAATATCAACGTATAATATAAATAGGGCGAAGAAGTGAGTTTTTTTATAAAAAAATAATAATTAAATAATTGATTAATCTAAATTTGTTTACTTTTAAATAACAAATTTTAACATATATGATAAGGTTTTAATATATAAATTGAGCAAAATCTCTTATTACATTAGCATTTTCGAAAATAAGAAAACAACCATTTTATTTGATTAAATTAACATCTTTTGTACCTCTCAACGCAATTTTACCTTGTAAATTAGATTGTAAAAAAATTCTTTCTTATTTACTATTTAGGAACCTTCCTCAAGATTTAAGGAACACATTCCACTAAATAGTTAAGTTTCAATTACCATATAATCATACATAAAACATAAATTTATACCATATAATTTTGTGAAACTGTTAATAACATTGATTAAAATGAGGGCTAATACACGTATGAATTACAATGAATTTACTTAGCATTTTAGTACTATAACTCCGCTCATTAATTTAAGCCTTATTTTTTATTGCTCATTGGAATATTTCGAGCGCTATTTTAGAAAAAGAAATCAGACAAACAGGACTTTGGGATATTTCTTTTTAATGGTTACATAAGTGGAAATCAATGTATAGCAGTAAGAATAATTCTCTATTTCTAATTTTATTAACAATAAATTCATTACTAACTTTTAAATACAGTTCTATAAATCCGAATTAACATTTTTAAAAATTTAATCAAATTTATGTATCTATGTGAATTTGTCAAATATCTCACGTTTTCAGTATATCGCGATTTTTTCATTCCTTTCACATGCGCTACTATATGATAAATTTCAATTTATTTAACTTAAATTTATAAAATAGTATAAAAAGCATATAATTAGTAACATTAAGTAGAAAAGAAGTATCTTTTTCTTCATTTCCATAAAATAAAGAGTTCTGTTGAAAATTGGTAGAGACTTCGTATGGTTAAATAGCTTCAGATAGGTTTTTTCAATAGCTTATAAGGCTTAAATAAAATTCATTGAAAAAAAATAATGGCTATTTATCGTCCCAATAGAAGAATATTGATCATGATTTTACTATTAGGCGCTAATTAATTGAATACAAAAACAAAAGGTTGTTTGTTAATTTTTATCTGAGTTATTTGCAATTAAAAATAAAAAGGCTAATAATTAATCTAAAACAGGAAGTTAGAATCATAAATTGTTGAAATGTGAGGTGTTAATATTTGATGTTGTTATTATAAAAAAATTTTAATGAGAATAATCAATTCATAAACCTGATGTGATAGCTGTGTATAATACGTTTCGAAAAAAATAATAAAATAATTGGTTTTTATTGAGAATTATTTGATACACTCATGTTACAGTAAATTATTTATTTGACATTCTATATTTACCCATTTTACCTGGCGAAGTTAGATAAATTATTAAAATTATTATATTAAAGTTATTATCCTTTCAAAAAATTGTAATATATTCTACAATAATCTTAAGGAGTGTAAATATCAAATATTCAAACAAACATCCTAAAATATATAGTAAGTGTTTTAGATTTATTTTGTAGCCAACTTAAAGCATGTTTAATTTATGCCCATTTATTATAATTAAATCATACACGCAATAAGTAAAAAAAAAAAAAAGAAGTAAAATGGAATACTAAAATATGTGATACATCAAGAAATTAGACAGTTAAAATCTAAAGGGCAAGTTAAACAGATCATATAAAAATTATACCTAAAATGTAAAAACATTTTCTCAAATTTCAACTAAACTAACTTAACTTTTCTAAATTATAAAAAAAAATTAAACTGCAAGAGCTTATAAAAATCAATATTCCTTTGTAAATGATGGATAATAAAGGTATCATTTTTAACCCTGAAAAATATTGTTATTTGAAAACTGGCTTACAAAAGATCTTCATATTCTTCACTTTGATTAAAAGGATCAAATTATGTTTTTTCCTATGTATTAACACTTGAAAAATAGATTATAAAATATTACGATGAGCCTAACTATATCACCTTACATCACTGGTTTGTTTTCTTATAAATTTTAATTTCATGATATTAAAAATTAACAATAAAAGATCATGGACCTTTTTTTGGAAAAAGTAACTATTTTCCTTGAAATTGAATATGAGTATAAACAAGTAATATAAAAACAAACTTTTTAAAGTCAATTCCTTCTTTTTTTCCATTATATTGCTGAAAGTCCTTCATAAATAATTTCCATTCATTTTTTAAAGTTTATCTGGCGCCATCTATGGGTAAATATATGCAACTTAAATCTAAAAAAAAACTAAAATTAATTAATTAAATTTAATTACTGAATTAATATTTGAAAAAAACTGCATTAACATCCAGTGTCATCCACTACAAGTTCAAAAGAAATGTATGTGAATTTGAGTTAATGAATAAAATGTATTTTATGAACGATTGAAAATTTGAACAATATATATATAGGGAGATTGTGAGCTAATAAAAGGAATTCAAAAAAAAAAGAACAGTAATCTCGAATTACAGCAAAATAATAAAAGCAAAAATAATAAAAGCAAATATAATAAAAGCAAATACGTACGATAAAAATAATAAAAGCAAATATATTCGGCTATATTTCAAATTTAATTAAAAAATTTTTGATCACTTAAAATTAAAAAATTTAGAATACATTAACAAGAATACTCAAGCGCGATCGTTTCAACTTTCAAACGTAAAAAATTAAGAATAATAATATCCAGAAAAATAAGCTAAATTTAAATCAGACGATATTTTACATTATTTCCAATTTGTAGTTACATTATTTTAAAAATTGAACAATATATATTAAAGGAATAATAAAATTATTTGATAATAAAATAAAAATAATTAATAATTAAATGAATAAATTAAAATCAGACGACTTTTTTAATATTATTTCCAATTTGTAGTTACATTATTTTAAAAAATTGAATAATGTATATTAAATGAATACTAAAAATATTTGATAATAAAATAATAATCATTAATTAAATAAAAATTAGTTATGAGAAAAAAGAGATTATTAACTAATTATTAATTAATTAATGATGAGCAAATGAGAAGAAAGAGCAGCTTGAATATATGAATATTTCTCCCATATAAAACTAAAATTAATTAATTAAATTTAATTACTGAATTAATATTTGAAAAAACTGTATTAACATCCAGTGTCCTCCACTACAAATTAAAAAAAAATGTATTTGAATTTGAGTTAATGAATAAAATGCCTTTTATAAACGATTGAAAATTTGAACAAAATATATATAGGAAGAGTGTGAGCTAATAGAAGGAATTTAATAAAAAGAAATTGAAATTGAATATGAGTAAAGCTATATGCAGGCGATGAAATTACTAAAAGTTCGTAAGTCTCTCAAATTAGCAAATGCATATTGATTCAGTAAACTGTTGAATCCTCACTTGTCGGCAATGCATGATTTTGTATGTTTAGGTATGGAGTGGGTTGCTTGAATGGTCGAGTGGCTGGCGTTAACATGGATGATTGTAGTGGTTCGTAATCCACTTTAAACCGTAGATCGCTGTCTAACATGATCGCAGAGCGTTGCGGGGGTATTATTATTCCGCGTCCGTAGGTTATCTTCAAGTTACACGCACCTCCTGGGTAGTGCTAAGTGAGTAACGTCGGTGCAGCGCTTGCCTTGAGGTATCCAAGACTAAGTGTTTGCCAACTGCATTAGAACAACAAAAAATGATGGAGTGCAAAGATAATGATCCCGCGACACACAATCCCGTGCATTTAGTTATTAGAGCAACAATATTAATACGTTTTAGATTTTAATTATCTCAAGATGTTAATAAATATTGTCATTAACATGAATATAACGAATTTATTTTTAATAATATGAAAAAAAATGTCTCTTATCTTTTAATTTATCTTTTAAAGTGGAAAACATTTATCTAATATAAATTTTGAATGAGATCTTTAAAATTGAAAGATAATCTTTAAAAAGTGTTCCATTGCTTATATTAACTACAAATCTTTTGGACATTTTAGATTGTTCAGCAACAGTTTTTTTTTTTACTAATGAAAAAATTAAATTTTAAGAAAATGTGTCTTAAAATAATAGTGCTGTCCTCTATGCGATTGTTTTTAAACTGCAATAAGATAATAAAATCTAGCGATTTTAATTCTTGCTTTCAAATCTTTTAATTTTGACAAAATTTAAGTTTAATAATACATTTAATAAGTAGGAATGCATTTTTTTGTCTCAGAGGACCTTGCGTTCCACTTGAACAGGAAAAACACCAATCCACTGACAACAGACGAATGAAATATATTACATCTTTAAAATTATTTGTTGAGCTACTTTCGTAAAAGCCTTATATTCATACAATATGTAGCTCGACTTATTATCCACTAGTAATCCATTCAAGCTAATATAAGAATGAAATTCGAATCTTAACTCACTTCCAGTTTTCAAAAATAAAAAGTAACGAAGATTATGACACCATGTTTATACGTCTCGCATTAAGAAATTTTTGAGTTTTCTCCAATTAAGAAAAAGAAAAGCAATTTTAAAAATTTCTTCCTGAAGGCATTAACTCGTCTGCATTTCAGTGACACTTTGTAGTAGATTACGAAGCACATATACACACACACATATATATATATATATATATATATATATATATATATATATAAATATATACATATATATTGATGAAAAATGAAATTAGTTTAGTAGTGGAATAAATTTTATGCGAAGGATTTGTCTAGTAATATATCATTTGATTATAGTTTTAAGGATCACAGGTTAAAGTATGTGTAAGAAGAACCACTTGAAATGTGAAATAGTGGTTTTTTAATGACCCTTCTAGTCTCCACGATCTTAAATGAAAACAGGTAAACATGCATGATTGTGTCGTGCAGGAGACGTATGCCATTTTGTGGGATGGAGTTTCATGCCTCCTACACTTAGTCAGTCAAATAACCAACGACGAGAAAGAGAATTTTCTTTCTGTTCTCTATTGCAGAAAGTCTTTGGAGGAATTTCATTTGCATGATTGTTGCCAATAGGGGTCATGAAAAAGTACTGTCTTAAGACGATGGACGTAGAAGACTGAGTAGGATGTTGCCGTATTCACCTCATGCTGTAGCGCAGGGGTCTCCAAACTACGGGCCACGGGCCAAATCCGGCCCGCCAGTGTCATCAATTCTGCCCGCAACAGCGAAAAGTTTATTGTTGCTGTAATAATTTGGATAAAAAAAAATACAGAATGACAATAACTCGGTTTTATTTACTTGCTAGGTAAAGCTTAATGACAAGCATAATACACAGACAATTTAACTTAAGCATAACAACTAACTGGAAATTAGAGATAATGGCAGAAAAATTAAAATAGTTTTGGCCCTTGGTACTTACTGGAGTAAACAGTATGGCCCTAAGGCTGGAAAGTTTGGAGACCCCTGCTGTAGCGCATCGTACTGCATTTGTAGCAGGAATTTGAGCTGCTATTGGCACCAGAGTGACGCAATAAACTATAACAAATCGATTACTTCAAGAACAGCTTCAAGACAGGCGCCTTGTATCGTTCATGTCACTAACTGCAAATCACTGCCACCTACGACTTAGTTGTGTCAAGTGAGATCATTTGAGGGCGAAATGGGAGATCAGTTACGAACCATTTCTTTTGTTGTTTTCCGAAGTATTTATTTGACAGTGAGGGCCATTTGTTGATTAGAAGAAGTCTAGGTGAGCACTTGGGACCAGTCTATCTGCGTCGTAGACACAATAAATGTACACCAAGAGTTATGAAACGGAGAGCAATTTCGTATGACAGCAAGAGCAATTTTGTCATTATTTGACGCATCGTAACAGAACATTTGTACTTCAGATTGATGATCGAACCAATTGTTCTACCATTTTTTATCACTATTCCAGGGGGCATTTTTTAATAGGACAACATTATAAGATAACAAATACAGCGTTCTTACCCAACCAGCACGGAACAGTTTCTGATTTCCTTGACCAACTGCGCAACAAGTGTAAACCTCCATCCATAAAATGGCATATGGCCCTTTATAATGGCCCTTTATATCCATCCATAAAATGACATATAATTGTACGGCCAATGCATGTGTATATGTATGTTTGCAATCAAAATCGTGAAAACTACAGCAGTTAATAATGTGCCACCGTTTAACATTTGAAATGCCTCTTATCGCGCTTGCTTTAACGTTTGACCTTGAAACTTTAATTTTATTAACATATTATATTAATAATAAATATGTTACATATGAAACTAAGGCAAATATTTTATTTACATTTTATTTTTCTAATATAATTTATTTCGGCTGTAGGGATTTCTTTTACCGTCAGTGTACATATATAATTCTGCCAAAAATTTATAGCTGTGTTTTACAAATTGATTTTTCATTTAACGAGTCTCTTGTCAACTCTTTATTATGAACTTTTTATTTTGTATTCCTCCAATTTTTAAGATTTTTACTTATATATATATATATATGCGTATGTGTATATATAATATAAATTCCCTCCATCCATATATATACACTCATACATATATACATACTCAAACCTATACACACATATTATTATTATATATGCATGCAAATTATTATTATAGAATATTATTTTTTAGTTCTTTTTTTTTGTTCCGATTTTTCCGGAGTATTGATTTAATAATTACGTTTGCATTGCAAATATAATTTGCAAATGCAAATGTAAATGTAAATCATAATTTTTTGACATTCAACTCAATTGTCTCATCATAGAGACAATTGAGTTGTAAAATGTTAACAATATTTTTCTACTACCTATAATTATCTTATTAATTATAGGTGACAATAATATACTATCTATATTATTGTTACCTATAATTAAGATTTTTGGAAAAAATTTTTACAGTATTTATACAAAATGAAAGTCGTATGACTCTTTCTTCGTCTTACATTTCGTTTAATTAAAACATTTATTGAACGAGATAAAAATGATTACAGTATGAAATTAAATTCACATTAGCTATCTAAGTATTTAGGAGTAATTTTCAGCCACAGACATCAGATTAATCAGACATGTGGCTCAATAGTAACGTGTGCAGCTAGCGTGCAAGAGGGAATCCGCGAACGGCGTCCGTTGTTGTCTTGATGCATGTGACCGATAAATGTTATAATGCTTCAATAAGATGTGTGAAACTGTATGTAATGTAAAGCATCTTGCATCGATAGTCATACTGCCCGGTATGAGTTTTCCAGCTTTTCTCCCACAACACATGCAAATGTGAGATAATTATCCTAAAAGACCTCCCGCAAGGAAACGTCCCCCTCTTTATGTATACCACAAATCGGCTACCAAAGGATGAATTCATCCTTTGGTAGCCGATTTGTGGTATACATAAATGGAACCCATGACAACAAATCTTCAACAATAACAAAAAAAATGTCAGATTGAATAAAGCTGCGCAAAATAATCTATGATTTAAAAATGATTGAATAATTCAAAGTAATTCACTCGAGGTTAAATAAAGCTGCAGAAATGACTGAAAATTAATAATAAAAATGCCTAATATAAATTTTTTTTTAATGACACGGCCGTAAGCTCATTTTTGAAAAAATAATAATAATAATAAGTTAACATCCTAATGAGTATCAAGATGGTTGCAACATGTAGAATACTACTGTAGTATTCACTTTCTTGTACATGGGATATTTAGATATAATGCTATTAATAAATAAGAAATTATTGTATGCAGAGCAAATTGAAAGGGGTTAAAGTGAAATGTATTTAAAAAACAAGAGCAATTTGAAATCTTGTTATTTTACATACAAGATACAATTCAAAAAAGTGAACAAAGACCTTAAAAAAGAAAATTATCATTAATGACATTGAAAGTATGGCTAGTATGATAAATTGTTCAATAAATCTTTTAAAATTAAGTGGGAGTGTCAAATGATATGTTACGAAAAATTTTTCCGGAAACTTTTAATTTTAGCCACTCACTTAAAGCGTCAAATTCGAAGGTCAGAGTCAAAATAACTTCAAAGCGTTCTTCGTTGTTTGATTGATTGAGATTCAGAATAGTTTTCATTCAAATCAATAGATTACTTTAAGCAAAATAGACACATTACTAACTCATTAAAGTTTTCACAATTTTTGGAAAATACATTCAGGAATTTGATTATAAACACGAAAAAATTTGTGTAAATATTGATAATAATCAATCAATAAAAAGTAATAAATTGGTACAATGACCCTTGAATGGTCTGTTGGATAACAGAGCACAATTTTGGAACTCTGAAAAAGAAGTAAATCGAAATTTTTCATGTTTACGTTTATAATAATCATGATAAATCGCTTTTCAAAAAACAGTTATTTCGTTCTATTAGAGGAAGAGATAAATTCATCTACTGTTTATGAATTATTCGCTTAAAATTTTGGTGGCCCCATCCAACGCTGAACCATCGAAGTGGTTATTTCATGGCAAATAGGTAACAAGATCAAAGATTAATTATAATATTCATGGAAATACCTCATTAGTAGATTAATTAGTTAATTCATTAATAGATTTATGAGTCAACATTTCAAAGCTTAAAAACTCTACAATAGAAAAAATTTGAGCCATTAAAATGAAAATCCTACATTTATGCTTCTGTTGTATTAGAGGAAAATGGCCTGAATGACCGAGTGGCTAGCGCTCTGGCATTCGGTACCACAGGTTTCGAGTTCAAGCCCCGGGGGTGCCATGGATGTTTGCAGTGATTCAGAATCCACTTTAAACTGTAGGTTCCGATCTAACATGATCGTAGAGCGTTGCGGGGGTATTGTTACTAAGCGTCCATAGCTTATCTTCAAGCTACACGCACCTCCTGTGTAGTGCTAAGTGAGTAACGTCGGTGCAGCGCTTGACTTAAGTCATCAAAGACAACTGTATAAGTGTTTGCCAGTTGCATTAGAACACAAAAAAATGTATTAGAGGAAGAGGTGAACTCCTCTAGTCTCCAGATACTGTTTCCGGATTTTTAGCTTAAAATTTCGGTGGCACCATTCAACGTTAAAACCATCCAAGTGGTTATTTCATAGTAAATAGGTCAACAAACTTCAAGAGGCAATAGTTCAAAGCTTTAAAAACCTTACATTGAAAAAAATTCGAGCCATTAAAAGGAAAATCCTGCATTTATGCTTTTTGATTAATTTGGTTTTCAAGTTACTTATAAATTAATGAATTTGTTATTTATTTATTGCATAAAAAATATTTTTTTAAAAAATACTAATTTATTAATAAACTCATTACTAATATTTAATTTAGTAATGAGTTTATATAGTATATTATAATATATATAATACATAATTATTTAATTATAATAATATAATATAATTATAATTATATTTCACTATATATAATTATATAATTAATATAGTTATTTAATTAATATGCAATTTTTAAAGTTAAGAATTAGTACTAGAATAAAACAAAACTATTTTGACTTTTAACCTTCTACACTAACAATAATGAGTGTATATATAAGAGGTTATAAAATATTAATATGTATACTAGAGTGTGTATAGAGTGTATACTTTACAATAGCATGTATACTAGAATGTATACTTTACAATAGAGTGTATACTAAAGTGTATACTTTACAATAGAGTGTATACTAAAGTGTATACTTTACAATAGAGTGTATACTTTACAATAGCGTGTGTACTAGAATGTATACTTTACAATAGCGTATATACTAGAATGTATACTTTACAATAGTGTGTATATTAGAGTATATACTTTACAATAGCGTGTATACTAGAGTGTATACTTTACAATAGCGTGTATACTAGAGTGTATACTTTATACAATAAGAGTGTATAATCAAATAGAAAAAATAAGTTACTGAAGAAAAATTTTTAAGAAAATCCCAATAATTCTAATACAAATTATATTTCATTCAAACTAAATACCGTTTTCAAAAAAAAAAAAAAAAAAAAAAAAATCATTACATGTTTGAAACAAACTTTTGTATATAAGGAAAAATAAGAGCTATTATTTAAACATTTTTCCTACTATTACTTTTATTATACATATCATTACGCATATCGAATCAAACCACTTAAATGGTAAGCATACACCCTCAATTGTATTAAGTAAATTGCACACTTCATATACATAAAACGAAATTATCCCATTTATTTCTCTCTTAACTTCACCCCATGTGAAAATTATGTTGAGTACGGTTTGCGAGAACGGATATGAATCACTGTTTGTCAGGTCACGGTTGTTGACCACGAACCAGTAAACTGTGGCGCTCCTATTATGTAGGGCTGAATCATCAAATCTCGTGCCACACGCATTAAAATTATATTAAGTAAAGATTTATATGGAACACGGACATTAATTTTCGTTGAAAAAGTACTTTTTGAATAACTTAAATAATGAATCTTTGATTAATCTATTTGTTTGTCAATTTTCTCAATAAAGAAATTTTAAAAACTGCTATAAATAGATAATAAGTGATTTTTGGGTAACTTTGTAATATTTTATTTTGGATAGTTTTAAATATAAGTGATTTGGATGAAATATGAAAATCTATAATATGTAAAATGAATGCATACTGTTTAAAAAAATGTTGCCATCATTAAATTAAAAAATAAAAAAAGATATTTCTAGAATTCTAAAATGAAGATCGTAAATCATATTTAAAATTTCAAAATTCAAAATCTAGTTTTAGTAGTTAAACATATATAATTATTTACATTTAGAATTCAGTTATTGAAAATGTTTATTGCAAATTTAACGTTTTTAGTACAAATTTCTATGCTCTAAAAATGCTTCTTTCATGACTAGTTTAACACATTAAATTTAAAAAAAAATATCTACGTGATATAAAATCACATTACCACATATATATTTAAAAAATTATCAACAAAAAATTTTTTCAACAGAATTGATTAGATTGATTTAAAATTGTTGATTAATTGAGTAATTTAAAATTGGTGATTAATTGATTAAAATTTTTCAACAGAATTGATGATAGGACAACTACAATAAGTTACTTGAAAGAGAGGCTACCTTTTTATTTCATAAAAATTAAAAAATATTTTGTCTGTACATAAAAACTATTTTTTATTCAATTTCGATAAAAAAAAAATTTTAAACTTATTAATTACATAACAAATTATAAATATTAAATTATAAAATTATATGTAAATGTATACATTTATTTTATTTTGAAATTTATAAAATTTATAGTCATTTGGGATATTTATTTTTTTTATAAGAAAAAGTTATTTCAAGTATTTTAATAATTATAAACCAATTTTAATAACCGTGTAATGTATTAATATAATTAAGCAGTTAAGTCTCAACTTTGTACAACAAATCTAATAGGTAATCTTTTAGGTCTAAATAACAATTCTACATTCAATTCAATAACAAAAAAAACTTTCGCTTAACTTTTATTCAGTTATTACGAACTTGTAGCATTATTAATATACGTTTCCTAAATCTGTAGCACCTACATGAAAATTTGCTAATGCCCCAGAAAAAAAAACACATAAAAATACATCAAGTAAATACATATCCATTAGTAGGAAAAAAAAAATTTCCTGCATTAAGCTTATTTTCTTTAGAATATTCTAAAGCCACATGATGATAGGGACAAAAGTTATGCGAGTTACTCCTTTTTTTTATATATATATATTTATTCAGGTAGTTAGTGCGCAATCGCAGTTTCCATGGCAACATTCAAACACAAAACAGCTCACTAACAAACGACAGGTTAGAATGGGGGAGGGAAAAATCTGTAATTGAAGGCAGTGGATTCATACTGGACTTTTTCCTCTGTTAAAAACCTGTGGAGTCCTGTAGGCTGGCATGCTTTTCGTCGGAATTGTCACGCAAAAAGTTTTCCGTTCTATTCCGAAGTTTGCCCTGCAAATTTTATTTGTGAAGCAGAAATGAAACAATGTTTGGAAGTTGATTCGTTGAAAATGAGTTTTTATTTTGTAAAAGGTGTTTTGTTCTGTAGTTAAGGATATGATAGAAATGGAAATGGACAAATTCCCAGATAGGGCCAAGATAAATCCAGGATAAGTGTAAGTAATTACAAAAAATTAGAATATTAAGTTATTAAGTAATTGAGCTTTGCTATACGATTTTAAAAATATTAAAAATTTTTAGCACCAATTTTAAATTATAAAATAATTGAGCTTTGTTATACGATTTTAAAAATATTAAAGATTTTTTTAGCACCCTTTCTTAAAAAGAATTTAAATTGAATTTAACTAAATAAATCATTAAAAAAAAATTAACGATATTCTTAAATAATAAATGAATATTGGGATTTCGTAAAATTTTAAGTAATTAAATTAATATTTTTTATTTGCTTTTTAATTTTTTAAAACCATCTTCTTTTAAACCATGACTATTTTTTTGTGTTTTTAAGTGATGCGTAACTGATAAAATGATACGTAATTTCAATTAAAAAATACGTAAGTTTATGTATCCTGCTATGATTTTTTTAATTTGATATAGAAAAGAAAAAGCTATTTAAGATTTTACCATTTTTTTATAAAGTAAATGTCATTCATGAAAATAAACAGCATTTATCTGATTAAAATAAAATAGGAAAACGAGATTCTTAAAAAGCAATTAAATGTTCTTCTAAATCTTAATCTGAAATTATTTATATATTCTTTTTAACGATTCACGTTATTTATTCATCTCTTTTAACAATTTACATTATTTATTCATCATTTTTAACAATTTACAACAATTTTGTAGCTTGAAAAATTCCAATTTAAATAAAAATAATGTAAACTATTTGCGAAGAGTGGAGCATTCATGTTAAAAAATAATGTTAATGTGAAACTTTTAGGAATGTTAATAGATAATATTCTTAGATTAAAGGAAATTAATCTAAAACGTGTATTTCTATAAATTGATTTCCAGCATTTTAGATGCACAGCTTACAGATTACGAACTTGTTCTACCACATTTTTGATGCAATTGACAATCACAATTTTTAAAATGTCTTTCATTATGTAATTTTATATGGAACAGTACTATTTTAGATAAAATATCTATGAAAATATATACCTTTTTTTATTTTAAACGATCGAGTGATTTATTGTTGAATTACTAGTCGACGGTAAATCTTTAAATAAAATCTTTAGCGGGAAAATTTATAGCAGTTTTTAAAGACAAATAAAATCGATAGCTAGTCAGCTATCTAAAAGCGTAGCCCGGATTTTATCATTAGCAAACTTTGGCGATTCAAAATTTTTATGAATTTTAAAGCAAAGGAACTAAATAAATCTTTTGTAAATTAAAAAAAGATTTTTAAAATACGTGTATATTTTAAATTTAATTTATTTTCCTAGAAATTTTGGAAAATCATTTAGTAAGAAAAGATATAACTAATATTTAAATAAAAAAGAGTATTATTTATTGTATTTTTACTATTTTTTTCTTTGCTATTTTCTTTATTATTTTTTTCATTATTTTATCCGTGCATCTTTTCTTCAACATTTCTTTTTGAGTTCATGCATCTTTTAACAAATAATTATTGAGAAGTTATTTTTATTTTAGAAGAATGTTATCTTTAATTATAAAATTTTAAGTATAAATAAGCAAATTATTAGTTAAAATTATGCAATATTCTTAATTAAATAAATTGCACGTATGTATTTTTCTGCAATTTAAAATGTGCATTAATTAAAGTAACTTATAAAATTAGGATCAATAGTGTAGTAACATAAAAAAAAATCAAATACAAATTTTAACGTACAAAATATTTTTTGTACTATTTAAATAATAGTAATTTTTTACAATTATTTAATTTTAGCAGTTTTTTTAAATGGTTTGCTGTTAATTGCTTGCATATAATTTTTAACTATTTAGCTTAAGTCATCAAAAGAATTAATAATAAGAATTAGAATACGTCATCAATTGTGTTTTTCTACCATTTAATTTATACCATTAATTAAAATAGCTGATAAATTTAAGATTAATAGTGTAGAAAAAAATAAAAGTCTAATACAAATTTTAACGTACAAAATATTTTTTGTAATAAATAATAGTAATTTTTTTCCAGTTATTAATTTTTAACAGTTTTTTTTAAAGTGGTTTACTGTCAATTGCGTACATGCAACTTTTAACAATTTAGCATAAGTCATCAAAAAAATTAGTAATAAGAATTAGCAAGAAATAGCATGAGTCATCAATAGTATTTTTCTACAATTTGAATGTGCATTAATTAAAATAACTGATAAAATTAAGATTAATAGTGAAGAAAAAAAAATCGAATACAAATTTTAAAGTAGAAAATATTTTTGTACCATTTAAATAATAGTAATTTTTTCCAATTATTTATTTTTTAGCAGTTTTTATAAAATGGTTTGATGTTAATTGCTTTCATGTAATTTTTAACAATTTAGCATAAGTTATAAAAAGAATTAACAATGAGAATTAGCATAAGACCTCAATTGTATTTTTGCTACAATTTTTAAAAAATGCATTAATTAAAATAATTGATAAAATCAAGATCAACAGTGTAGAAAAAAATTAAAAACTAATACAAATTTCAACGTACAAAATATTTTTGTACCATTTAAATAACATTAATTTTTTTCCAATTATTTATTTTTTAGCAGTTTTTTAAATGGTTTGCTGTTAATTGCTTGCATATAGTTTTTAACAATTTAGGACAAGTCATCAGAAGAAGTGTATAAAAAAGTCCTTTTATTCAAATCTAAATTTCTGAGAAAGGGGTTGATGATATATAATTCATTCTTCATTAAACATTTATAATGTTAAGAAGTCCAGTACAATGATCCAGTTTACTACTTTATCTAGACCATGATTATTAAATAAGTGCAGCTTAACTACAGTTTGTTCTATTTTCACTGTGATAAATTAGAGTTAGAAAGAAAAAGACAACTTTTGCCAGTTATATGGTAACAAGTTTCAAACTCACTGTTCTCAAAACACGATTTTATACCTACATTGAAAATAAATCCTGATATTGCATTGTTCCTGATATTACTTAGAAATAAATAGATGTTTACATTAATTACAAATAAACCCTGTTACTACATTAAAATAAACACTGGGTAATAACTGATTAGTATAATTTATATGTATATGAAACGCGTATTTGTTTTCTTATGAAAGTTGATCACAAAGTTTTACTCTGATTATAAAAATTTATTACGCAATAATCGTTGAATGTAGTAATGAAATTTTGGTATTACTGGCTAGTTCACTTTCAACAGGTTTTTTTATGTTAGAGTTTGGTTTAGTTTGTCGCTCTGCTGTCATTTTGCGCACACTTTGGGCTAATTAGACCGGAACCTACAGTTTAACGTGGATTCCAAACCACTCGCAAACATCCATGCCACTGCCAGGATTCTCACATGAAGCCTATGGTATCAACCGTAGCGCTAGCCGGTTGACCATCAGGCTGCTTTTATGTAATAGATCTTAATAGAATTGATGTCGAAACCTATTACTTAAATCATATTTTTTTCTTATGAATGAATCTTTCAACTTTGAGGAAAGATAAATAAACCTAATTCCCGTATCTGGAGATCAGACAATCGACATGTTTCTGAGGAATTGGTGATAGAGAGGTCTAAAGTTAATGTTTGATACGGCCTCAAGAACAATAAGGTTAATAGCCCCATTGTCAGAACGGAAAAAAACTGCACCATTAACGTTAATTTAATTCATTGGAACAGTTCATGGCAGCTCAGTTCTAAGAATTTTAAATATTGGATTATTTATCAGCAAGATCGAGGACCTACTCTCTTTGATTTCTTAGTTCGTGAGTTCCTAGACGAGAAATTTCTCAACCAATGGATTGGAAGGGATGGACCTACAGCATGGCTCCTTATATTACTTCTCTTTATTTCTTTCTTTTGGGGATGTATCAAGGACAGAATTTTGCTGCACCATTTGTTAACATTAAAGAATTGAAGGTTATGATAAAAGATGCTATATGTACTGTTACAGACGAATATTAGAGAACACTTGGTGAGAACAGCTTTGACATTCGCCTAGCTATCAAGCGGACTCACGTTGAAATCTACTGAAGTACAAGGTTTTATTAGAAACTTTATAAAAATACTTACATCTCCAAACAAACAAGTTTTATTACAATAGTTTTTGCGCAATAAATTTTTGTATTCAGGGCAAGACTTTGTGCTCACCCCATATATTAATCTCTATTCAAGATAAGGAACATGTAAATATGTTTTAATGTAAGCTTATTCCTTTAATGACATTAAAAATGTA
Organism: Caerostris darwini; assembly: GCA_021605075.1. Taxonomy (NCBI): domain Eukaryota; kingdom Metazoa; phylum Arthropoda; class Arachnida; order Araneae; family Araneidae; genus Caerostris; species Caerostris darwini. The sequence goes on from BPLQ01001154.1 coordinate 324,669, forward strand.
TTATTTTATTATATAACTGATTAGGATTCATCATCACTTTTATTTCAGTTACTCTACGGATTAAATATAAAACGCAAGCGTAAATGCAAGCAAGAAACACAAGCGTTTAACTATAACTTAAAAACAATATAACTCAAAATCTGTGAATACCTTTATTTAGTTGCATCTTATAGTGCCTCAAAATGCTTTGTTAAAAATCCTCATTACTAAAGCTTTTAACATTAAATGCAGTTTAAAATGTGTGTCCTTATAATAATATCATTAATTGCCAATTAATCATAGTATAAATCAAAAAATGTTTGTTGATGAGAAAATAGGTGGATTTAACTATAAAATGAGTATACGTTGCATACAGAATCTAAATAATGAATAATTATTTTATAACGTTTTAAGGGCATATATGTTTAAATTTGTTGTTTGATTTAATTTGTGTTCGATAACAAAGAAATAATACTAAAAATAGGATGCAAGAAAATTTTTAACACAAATTTTTAAAAGCCTGAGAACTAATTAGATGTGAAAACATGTAATGTGTATTATTAAAAATTATTAGAATGTTACAAATAATCAAAATGATTACATTTACTTTTATGCTTAGAAAAAAACCAATAACATTGTAATAATCTTATACTAAATAATAGTACTATTATTATTTAGAATAATATATAAATAATATTATGAATTTAATAAAAGTACTATCCTCGTGTAAGATTATGTAATTTATCAAAGCATTAGAAAAACAAAACAATTAAATTTTTTTCTACATAAAAATAAAATTCTTATTCGTTATTTCGAGAAAAAAAAGCATTCTAAATATAAACTGTGTTTACAAATTCTTCATAAATTAAAATTCTTTTTCTAAATATTAAAAATTATGTAAACGAATACTAAAAATGTATAAATAAAAGTAGGTAGAAATTTCATGAAATAAATTACTGATTTCTTTTATGTCTTGAATGCTCATTTTACGAAAAATCTATTTTCTGACAAAGTTTTCTGGGAAAAGGTCTTATACAAATCATGTTTAACAGTTAATTTAATTAAATATTTGGTGCCTTGGAATAGCCTGATAAGCTCAAGGCCCTATTTTAAAATAGTTCTGATGCATTAGCGTTCTGGGCTTCAGTTCTAAAATTCTTCAGTTATAAGTTTTAGAAACAAGTCCAAAAATTCTGATGCATTCGAATGTAATAACAAAGAAGTAGTTAAATTCGTGGTCTACATATTTAGGCTTTGAACATATTATTTGCTAACCATGATAACGGCAGGGACCAGCTTTGACACCTAGTGAATATTTCATTATAAAGTGACCAATAAGCCATGCGGGTTTTGAGGACCAAACGTCCCAACGAAATGGGGATTCCATATTAAAATGTTCAATGAAGTCCAGAGGTAGAAATTCCATTGAAATCTTCAAGGATTAACATTTTTCATTTAATTGTGACCTTCAACGGTTAACAATCTTCTCAATTTTAGGGACCAAGCGTAACTCCTATCGCAATAAAAATATTTTTTGTTGCACACATTTTTTACTTGTAATATTGAAATTCTTCACTGTGTTGTAAATATCGAAAGGCGTTTGATCAAGAATATTATTATTCTTAATAAATCTCGTGTAATCAACTTGTGAATGCAAAATTAAAATGTTTAAAAAAAATTAAACATTATATATTACAAAAAAAGCATTCAAAACTGCTACTTTTGACATAGGGAAACATTTTATAATAATTAATCACTCTGTATAATAAATGAAAATAAAGTTAAATTAAGACCTGTAAAAAATTATAAGAACATTTTAAAATGAATGAGTTTTTCATATTGTGCAGCAGAATGATTTAAACATTTGATATAAAGTAAAGTAATTCAATTAATCAATTTTAACTAATAGTAGTTAATAATTGTAGCATAACTATTTTGTATACTTATAAAAGTATACAAGTGTGTAAATAGCAGAAGTTCAGATAATTTTATCAATTCTAATTATTTTGTGATAGAATTTACGATTAAAGTAATTTTTAAATATTTTGTTTTTAACTTTTTTTTAAACTTTTTTATGTATAATTTTTAAAAGATAATTATGTACTCTTTTATGAAACAAAATTTAAAAAGTTGATAACTAAAACCTCTCATTTTACAGATAAAATGTCGTATATAATTATATCGCTTCTAAACAACAAACATTAATAATGTTTTAACATATTTAATACAATAAAATTTTGCTACTGTTAGCATAAAAAAGGCTGCTCTAAATGGTGATATATGTACAGTATTAGTTTAATTGTTTGAATTTCATGATTTTCTATATGCTATTACTTTACAACAGTAGCTAATTTAATGCAAAAATGTAAAAAAGGTAAAAAAAATTACATTCGAGAATATAATATTTTTATAATTTAGATTTTCATCCTAACAGTACCAAAATAAAAAAATAAAAAATTTATACAGGTAATAAAAAACGAGCGAACCTTATTTTCTATGTTCAGTATTAAACTTTACACTGTGAAATGTATATCGCTAACATTTCTATCCATTAGGGAAAATGAAAAAAATAACATAATAATAATTCGGTGCTTCTTTTTTTTTTTTTCATTCGATTTTGCCATGAAGGTAAGAGAATATTTTTGTCACATAAGTAACTTTGATCATACGGCAACAATCGTCTAGCTTTGATAACCAAACTTCCATTTTTTAAAAAAACTTTTTAGTTCAATATAGGTAATTTACGTTAACTAATATGTGCATATAGATGTATATTGATTTATTTATATGAGCTTACATTAATAATCTTACTGAAATAACACTAGTAAAACCTCATTAAAATGTGCGTGTGAAGACAATTTTTTTTTTTTTTTAAATTTCTGTTTGAAGAATGGAAATTTTGTAGACTGACTGAAAGCATGGTAACACAGATTATACATTCAAAATTTAATGATAGAGATATTTTTAAAAGGCAATTTACGTATGCAATGAATCATAATGAACAAATAAGGCTTAAAAAGGTTTGAAAATCTTTTATTAATTAAAATTTTTGATTTAGAGACTGTTTTTAACTTATTAAGCAAAAATGCTTATAGAAACCGATTACTATGAATTTATAAGTAATGACTTTAAGTTAAATGGCAAAATTTATGTAAGTATTCATTTTAAAACTTTGAAAACTGTGTGACTTTTAAATTTTAATTTGAAAATTTTTAATTCTTACCTCAGTAAAAAATTTTATTGTAGAATATTTAAGTATTTATTAATTTATTCATATGGACTTATCGTACGTTGAATTTTTTCTTCTAGAAAGTAATTTATTATTAAAAAATTAAAACGTTTCTTTGGTGATTTTTTTTTTATGTAAATGAGTAATTATGAAATAAAATTTTGTTTCCTGAAATAGATAAAGGTCTTTTGTTACTTTTTTGAAGATAATTTTAACAAATTTTTAAAAAAGAAAAAATATTTATTAATTTTTTATTAACATAATTTTGCATTATATTACATTCTGTTGCAATAAATTGCATTATATTATTATTCTGTTGCAATAAATTGCAAATCAATATATTGCAACAGAATTAAGTAACATCAAAACATATGTAACAGTATGGCAAACATTTCCCGTTATCTGATAATAAATAAAATTTAAAAAATTATTTTACATGGCATATTTTTTATTTAATTCGGTGAAAAATAGTATTTCATAAAAAACTGACCATTTATATTATATTAATTAGAATGTATATTTATATAATAGAGTTATCTCTAATAGAGTATGTATCTCTAAAATCCACATTAAACTGTAGGTCCTGATATAATTAGTCAAAAAATGACCGTAGAGAGACAAACCAAACCATATCTGTATAATTATATGCATACACAGACTTGAAGTTTTGTAGTTAAAAAGTTTGGAGCTGTGTATTGGTTAGAACATTCGAAATTAAGAAAAGGGATATCTCAACTCGAGATCTAATTATGAAGCTGTATGGAATTCATGTACTAACGTTAGGCACAGCAAACTAAACCCTAATAAATTTTTCAAGTTTACTGAGATATCGTGAATTCTGAATATAAAAATCTGAAAAGTCTCTTTGGATTTAAGAAGCAGAATGAAATATGTGAATGTCCCAGAGGTTACCCTTAATGAATATTATTTGAAACTGAAATAACATCTAAATGAGTGTAGTTCAGCAGTTCTCTTTCCTAGTGATGCACTCATTATAATGCTGTCAAATACGAAGTGAACAGTCAAGTGTCGTGCATCATAAAAATATTTTTAAAAAACTTAATTTATAATAATAAAAAGATCAATATTTTTCTTCTCAAAAATATGTACTTAAGTAATAGATCTAGAGTAAAGTGATTAGATAAAGAACAAATTTTCCCTTTCATATAAGAAACAAGTAATATAAAAAAATATATTTTAAGTCAATTCCTACTTTTTTTCACTGTATTGCAGAAAGGTCCTTTACAAATAAAATTGAAATTTTCCTTTTACATCTGGCGCCATATATTATTAGATACATACAACTTAAATGTAAAATAACTAAGATTAATTAATTAAAATTAATTAATGATATAATATTTGAAAAAACTGTATTAACATCCAGTGTCATCCACTACAAGTTAAAAAAAATGTATTTGAACTTGAGTGGATGAAAAAAAAGTATTTTATTAACGATTGAAAATTTGTACGAGATATATATAGGGAGAGAGTGAACTAATAGAAGGGATTGAAAAAAAAATAACTATCTCCAGAAATATTTAAATAATATTGAAAAACATCAATTCATTTTTAAATATATTAAAAATAATTCCATTTAATAAATTTTTAATTTTTTATCATACTTTTCATTTTGAATAAAGAAAACCTCAAAATAAACTTTTTAACACCTCATTTTTTTTTATACCATCTATCCTTTTCGTTCATTATTTTCCGTTATTAGTTCTATTTCGAGACGGGCTTCCGTGTCTTTATATCCGTTGTTTAATTCGGACACGCAAACTGCACATGAAATGATGAGCTATATGATGAACTTTCTGGGAGCTGTTCGTGATAGTAATTCATAAGCGCTTTCACATAAATGAAAGAAGAAATGAAAATACTCGGAACAGATATTCGTCCTTGTATGAATTTCTGTTAATCGAATTCATTTCTTGATTGTGAATCCAGAAAAAGATCGAAAATGATTTCGGAGAGAAAAGATTATTAGGAAATTTCATGTTGACCTAGTAACTAATTTATTATTAAGTCAAACATATTGTTTAATCATGATATTCAGATCTTGCTTTGAGTTTTTTTTTAAAATATCATTCTGGAAAGGTTAATTACTTTTCGTTTAATGACAAGGGATGTAATATATTGCAATGTAATCGTTAATTAACTTTGTAGAATATTTAATATCATTAATTAATGTAACGAACATTATTTGCATTGTTTTACAGATATAATAATTTCATACAGATGGATTTAACAACTGTAAAAATTAATACTAAAATATTTTGAAGACAATTAATTTAGATGTAATAAATGGCAACAAAATTTAATTTCATCATTATGTTTAAAAATGAATTTCATGATTTTTGAAATTAAGATTCTCAGCAGAATTTTAATTGATAAGCACTAAAAAGAAATTTTTCCGTATGTAATCAATAAAAATCCTTTACATTCTTCAATACATTGATTCTTAATAAGTATTGATTAAATTCCTAAAAGCATTATAAAAAGTATCAAGTAGAAATTAAAACTTATAATTTATAAGTAGTTAACAAGCACAAATCTAATTTAAAGTGTTTAATTTAATTTTTGAATAAAAGTGATCAAATTTAGACATAATTTTAAAAAAACCCACATCATTACAAGTTTTGTGTGACAGATAAATTATAATATATTAGAGAGTTTTTGCATACCGTATTTTGGACGTCTGTTAGCTTTTTCTCCCTACCGCGCATGCTCATAGGAAATTGCGCATGCGTATCTGTAATAATGTTTCCTATGAGCATGCGCACTAGGGAGAAAAAGCTAACGGACGTCCAAAATACGGTATGCAAAAACTTTCTATTATCTAATCATTTCGAACCTTAATATGAATTTAAAACGTAGGTCGCGCAACAACATGACATTTCTAACATCGATCAACTACAGTCTCCATGTTGCGAGTTTGGTTTGTCGCTCTACTGTCATTTTTGTGCATGCGTGGACTAAACAAACCGGGGCCTAGAGTTTAACGCCGATTCCTAACTACTAACAAACATGCATACCATCGCCAGGATTTGAACCTGAAACCTATGGTACCAAATGCCATAACGCTAACCAACCGGCCATTAGGCTGCCTACCTGTCGCGAGAAAAATGATGATCATCTTGATATCGCTTAAATAATATCCGCAATTAAGGAACAAGCAATTAAGGTGATTCAATTAATTTAATTTTGAAATATATTAAACATCATGTATAATATTTATATTATAATTTTTCCATACATTTTTTCTTGTGTGTTTTGAACTGATTTCTAATAAATATGGTTTTTTTTTAAGGAATTTCTACATTCTAATAATGGACTATATTTATCTAAAGCACACTACCATATTTGTTTTTCAAAATATCTTAGTAAACTCTTCAACTTCTCTTAAGAAGAGAAGTATCTTATGTAACACAGTTTAAAGACGATAAGAGAAAAGTAACTATGAGAATTATGAGAATAACAAATCTGCAAAATAATTTTTTTTTCATTAAATCTCTTTTGAGTTTTCAAATATTTTTAATTTCACATTTATTTTATTTTTTTTTTTATTTATATTTTTTGTTATATTTTATTGCATATCATACTTATCTAAATATTAAAAATATGTACAAATATTATTTATTAAATTATGCTGATAAATATATAACATTTTATTCGTGTCAGTACATTTGATGGAAAAAAAAATTTATGTATTTATAATATTAGTCAACTCAGAAAGAAAACCAGTTTTAAAAAATTATGTTTCTAATCATCATCGGCGTAACAGCCCCATGGTGGGCCAAGGCCGTCTGCCTACTGGCAGATTTCTAGACAATAGACGTTTTCTTTTTACGGTGTAGGGTTGTCAGACCAACGTTCTTCAGTCATATTAGACAAGGATCTACGGTTTAAAGTGAATTCCGAATCACTACAAGCATCCATTTCACCGCCGGGACCCGAACCCGAAACCTGTGTTCCCGAGCGCCAGAGTGCTATTCACTCGGCCATCAGGCCCCTATGTTTCTAATATTGATATTAATTTGAACTATATGTATGAATTTAATCATTAATATATCATTCAATCATTAATTTAAGCATTAATATTAATAATATAAATAATAATTAATATAATTAACATAATATCATATATATGAATTTAATCATTATAAGGAAAAATTTTTCTTGTGCAGATAAATTTCAGACATATTATTGTGTTTTACTACCTTCACTGAATAAAGTACAAAATAACATGTTTATCTTTTAACTACTTAAATAGTTATTGCTCAATAATAAAAAAAAATTATGTTAAGAAATACTTTCAGTCCTTTTTTGAGCTAAAATATTCAAACACACACACTACAGCTCAATATTATTTAGGGTCAATAATACAATTCGACACTTTTCTGAGAACTTACTCATAATGGGCAGAGTGCCAAAAGTTAAACAAATCGATCAAAGTTTACCTGCTATTTCTTTCTGTAGACAGCAAGCCCATCAATCATATTAGATGTCAATACATATGTCATCATTTGACGTAATGGCACGAATACAGACGATCAGTTTTCCTCAGTTTAACAGACTTTTTATAAAAACCTGAAGTATTTGAGTGGAAGATATTACTTTAAAAGCTGAAAACGAGCCAATGAATTTGAATTTTTTTCTTTTGTTTGCTTTTAAAAGATGGGATGTATTTATAACTAAATAAAACCAATTAGTAGACTGACATCTTTATGACAACATGTTTTGGTAATAAACTTTGTTGTTAAAACAAGGTTAAAAATTCATGTTTTCATGGAACTTTTAAAAACCTAAATGAAGGCTCTTTGTATATTTAATAAAAATCAATATCTTAATTATTTTTATTTCAAAAATATGCAAATAATCGTTGTTGGAATTTAGAATGCATTAGTTTAAAAATAAGTCTGCAGATCGTGGTAGTTAATACTACGGGATTTTTTTTCCTTTTGTGGATTGTGTGGTATATATATATATATATAATAAAATATATAAAAAAAATTAAAGAATGCAAGACAAAAAAAAATGGCCAATAGTTTTATTAAAACACAATCAATCTGTAAAAGAAGTCCTTTCAATAAAACTTTTTACCTAAGCCAGTTTCATCAAAATAGAAATACAAATATCACATAAAAGGGCGAAAACAAATAATTTACATATTAAGTTACATTACACGCATTACGAGAATGCATATATTTATGGTTTATATTTTTTTTCATGAGATTGACTTGAATATACACGGGAATTTTTGCATGCGAATGGTATACTATGATTTTGTTATGCATACTAATAGTGTTATGTACTCCAGTTTATAGCTCATTTTTTAAAAATTTTTTGTCTAGTTTATAATTTTTATATACTTTCGGTCATATATATATATATATATAAATATATATATATATATATATATATAGGGTATTTCAAATGTACGGCTTAAAAGTGGAACGCGATTAAAAAAATATATGGGTTGGAGAGAAATGCATTTTGCAAATCTGTGTTCACTGTAGTACGGGTTGTGACACACGAAACAAAAATTTAGTTCAAAATCTTGACAATAGAAGCGCAACTATAGATAATTCCATGAAAGTAATACGACACATAGCTCATACAATATAAAATTTTGATATAAAATATTATTGAATACTGCATGCACATTTTAAATTCACAAAAATTATTTAGATGACATATATAATAATTGGGATAGTATATATATATAAGAAGAAAGATTTATAAAAGAAAATATATACTTATTAAACTTTAAATCCCTTGTCTCGTAAGGTCGTAAGGGCTTATTAACCTTCAAAATGTAGAAACAATCTTAATTTTACTGATGCTTACCCTGATTTCCACAAAACAGAAAAAAATTAATAGAAAAATGTAGTGGATCCAGTAAAACAAAACTATTCAAAAATTCTGATAATTTTCTTAAAGATATAAAGATACTACAAAATTCTTATGAAAGGTTTGAAAACTAGAATTTTTTTACACTACTTATTCTTGAAAATCTATTGAAACTATACAATCTCCTTAAAAACAAACAGTACAAAATTTCATCTAACTACATTAAAATTTGTGGCATAAGAATTTTTCATTATAAAGTCCTAATTTATTATGTTATTAAATGATACTTTTTTACATATTATAAATGATTCTTTGCGATAAAAATATACCGCAAAAAATCGGTAAGGAATAGTGCAAAGAGCTCTTTCCAGTAAAATTTATTTTTCTTCAACTTTCTGTACTGTTATTGTTTCAAAGTGATGAAATTCCTTTTGAAACAATCTTCAATGATAAACAGAATTTTCTTCCACTATTCAATGCCGACATCCAAAAAATTTTAAATAATAGAAAAAGTTCTTAATCATAATTTACACTGTAAAGATATTTTCTCATTCAGAAAAATATCGCATGTAGTTGAAAAGATTTTTTCTTCCTTCTTTGAAGCAGATTTCTGATTTGGCACAAGCGAAATTAGAACCGTTGATGATTTGGCTTTCAAAGATATTCTTGCTAAAATAACAAAGTTAAGATTTATTTATGTTACAAAACTATTAAGCGATATTGATACATTCATGAAAAATTCGCTTTATCTACTACTTCCATAGAATGTTTTATGGAAGGGGAGAGGAACATTGATCAACAAATTAAAAATCTATTCTATACAAGTTCTACCCTATCAAGTTCTCTACTCCATAACAATTACCCTTCATTTATGTTATCAAGGCAATAAAATTCGACAATACAAATTTATTTTTAAATCCAATAATAAAGATTTAATAGACATTCCTTGTTTGTTATTTCATACTTAAATTTTAAACGGAAATTTAAATAATCTTAAAAGAATAAATATGCTAAGTAATTCATCTTTTATTTAATTTCCTCCAAAAAGTTAAAGAAGTCGTTTAAGATTAAAGAAGTAATTTTAAACCAATAGTCATTTTCATTGTTCGTTCTTACATGCATCATTTTCTATTGCCTTAATCATCTACAAATTTAAGATGACTACAAAGAAAATTATATCACTTTATTTGGAAGTCTCAGAATTAATTTTAGCCATTCATATTGATTTACTCATAAGTGGTTGTCATTGTATTAGGTAAATGGTATAGTTTCGATAAAAGTTTAAATTGTACAGTTTCGATAAAAGTTTAAATTGTACAGTTTCGATAAAAAAAATTTGTAACAAATTGAATTCAAAAATTTGGTGTGCATAATACTCATCACACGTAAATTCAATAGTTATGCTAATAACAGGTTCCTTTATGGAAAAACTTCTAATTAGTAGTTAATTAATTTTGTTACATTTCACCATAAATCAGTACATTTTTTATCCATTCCTAGTGAACCACTTATGTGAAGATCTAATAAAAGTTATTAAAGGTAACTAATTTTATTTTGGGTGTTAAAGACTATACATTAGCATTTAGAGTTAGCTCGTTAAAAGTATGTCTTTGCGTCCAGGATATACGTTAACTAGCTTAGTTTTGACTTAGTTCTAGTCATACAGAAATCACAGGGTTTATAATACCCCTTAGATATTATATATTAGATACATATTCCTTCATTAAGCTATCTTCAGATACCATAATTAATTTCTTATGATTTTGGCTGATTTTCCAGACAACTTGCTTCTTACTCTTATTTTGCATATTTTGTTTATATGTAGTTTTTTTTCCTCTTCAATTTTTCATGCTCACCATTTAATATTAGCGTATGTTTACATATCTATGTATAATCTATGTGAGTGGAATAATCTACTGACTGTATATATACACTCACATAGTTTTTTAGTTTTTAATTTTTTTTTTCACATAAATTTGCTTCTCAGGTTATGAAAAATAACCTATACATAGAAATTTTTACATATTTAAAAATATATAATACATTGCATAATGAAAATGTACAATGTTTGATGATATTTCTTTCAGATAAATAATAATAATGAGATGTATTTAGATTTTGGTTTATATATATTTTGAATATAATAAAAAAAATTTTGCTTTTTCATTTTTTTAATATTCCATTAAGTATTATTAATAATTCTCAAAACTAAAAAAACTAAACTAACTTTTAAACTTTGAATTTATTAATAATTTTCAAAATCCTTTAAAATTATTTTTGTGTAAGCTGAATTTTTATATTATTAAAATTCTTTACTTATATTTAACTCCACATTTTTGCAGATATTTCAATACGCAAAAAATTACTAAATCTCTAAAATTTCTATTGAACACGAAACTTTTTAGTTAATATTCTTTACTTTAGTGCCTATTTTTGTGACAAATATAAAAAAAGTTATTTTAAAAACTTATATGACAATTTTCTATCCAGGATCATTTAATAAAATTCAGAGATAGCAATTATATCGTTTTTTCTAGAAATAACAAGCAAAGGTACTTAATAATTTCAGCATTCAGCGAATATAGTATAAATTCAAAATTTACGAACATTATTTTCACATGCATTGACCAGAGTCTGTTAAAATGGCATTTATAATCAGCTATTTACTTGTTTAAACCTATCACATCAAAATTAAATAATAGGCTTTGTATAAATTAAGCTATTTTTTGTAATTAGATTTTTTTTAAATGTATTCGTAAATATTAAACAGGATAATTAAATATAATTTAAAAACAAATTTTGCTTTTTTAAAAAATAAATCCTACTCTTTCTTTTATGGAATGAAAGCAAAATTTTGATTTGACAGAATAGCTTTCAAATTAAATTAAATTGTTGTAATTGTGACAGAATAGCTTTCAAATTAAATTAATTGTTTATTAATGAAATTTTTAAAGCATACATATTATACAATTTCCATTCGATTTAAAGTAGTTTTCAAAAATTTTTAATTCATATTTATTATTTTTTATAAAAAGAAGATATTTATAAAAGTAAATACTTTAAACAAAATCTCTATTTTTTTATATATGCACAAAATAAATCAGATTTAATCAATTTAGAATGATTTTCATTCTACCTATAAATATAAATTAAAAGGTTACGAAAAAAGATTAAGTAACGACATGCCATACAAATACTTTTACCATAACAACAAAAATCTTTCATTTGTGTATACCTTTTCATATTTATTAAATCAATTCAAAATTTTCAAATGGATTACAACATATAAGAAGTAACTTTTAGCAATTACTATTTTTTATTCTTTAGTATAAACATAAAAATAATTTCGATGCATTTCAAAATGATTCCATAATTCACAAATTAACAGTTATAAAAGAATTCCAAATCAGTGGTTAATCATTACAATTGATTAAAAATTCTACCACAAATGTATATTTTTAAATAGTAGATGAATTTAAACGAAATATTTACCAGATTTAAAATTCCTTGAAAATAGTGTCAATATTCTTCGAATTATCAATAACATTGTCTTCATTGTTCGAATATTCAATAACCTAGTCTTCATTGTCCGAATATTCAATAACATTGTTTTTACAGTAAACAAAGAAATTTCTGCCATATATATATACTCGCTTAAAAACTATTAAATTCGTTGTTTTAGTGAAAAGTCTAAAAAATTAGAATTAAATTTGTGTTAAGAATTAAAATGAAAACGATATTTATAAAATATGAAATATATTCTTAATTCAGTTAAATTCAATTGCTAGTAATAATATAATACCAAACGATAAATAATTTTAATTAATTGAATTTTCAATTCATGCATATGACATAATTTCCATTCGATTTATTATAGTTTTTAAAATTTTTTCATTTATATTTATTATTTTTTATAAATTATTATTACTTATAAAATAAAATAAATTATAGCTACTTTTTGGAATAAATAATTATCAAATGAAAGCTTTTTACAGAAATATAGATATCTTCATACGCTTTGCAATCAACCTGTTAATTTTATGGTGGTGAAAATTTAATTTTAAATTACTATTTGAATTGCATATTGAAGATATATTTAATATGAACAAAATGAACATGAATATGAACATTTAATATGAACAAAAGAAAATCTGATAGTTTTCTTAATTCGCGATTTAAATTATTTTTAATTAAATTAATTTATTAGTTTGAATTTAAAATCGAACTTTTCTTTATTTCTAAAAAGAAATTGCTATTTCATAATTTTAGATTATTTCAATTTGGCAAGAATGATAGGGCTAAAAATGACGCGAAATTTTCAATGTTATATATATATATTAAATAATAATGTTGATCTCTTTTAATTTTTAACCCATTCATTAATCATGTCATATATTTTTCAAATACTTACTAAAAAGGAAATCATTTTACCAGTTACTTAACGAGACTATAAAGTGTGAAACTCATAATTTTATAATGTAATGTATGTGAATTATAATTATGCGTATCTGATAGAGGTGTTTAATAATGCAATCGTTTTATTTCAACTGCTTAAATAAATGTATTTTAAGTTTCTTTAAACGCATGGATACGAATTTATGTAACATAAGATAGTATGAAAACGTATAGATACGTATTTAATTATAATGCACAAACAAGTTATGAACATATTGATTAACAAATTTGATTTAATTTTTGGTTTTAATTGATTTAAATTGTTTAAAAACAAAAGTTTAAATCTTGAGTTTAAAAATTTGTTTTTGCGAAGATATGTATTTGTTTTATTAGACCTTATTTGTGGATGTTTACACTGCTAATTAGACGTGATACTATTTGAAATAAATACAATTGGTAAATATCAATTAATATACAGGTAAGCATTTTAAGATGCTTTTTTTCGTTTGTCAGGTTTCAAATCCTGGTCCCCTAAATCCAACACGTTGTTTACCAGGTCACCCCTGCCTTTATATAAAATTATGTATTTATATTTTTAATATATTAACTCTTAGTTGTTAGAAACATATATAATGCTTTAAGGATTAAACCATGAAAGGATTCATCCTTGACAGGGCAGTTTATTTTTATTAATTTATTCACTTTTATTATTCTATATTAGAGATATAGGTCAAAATCTAGAATACTGTACCCCTGAGAAAGTCGCCAATCTTGCAACCCTGAATATTTCACCAATTTTCCGCTAATTTCTTTAGGGTTCCAATACTGTAATTAGAGGAATTCGTAGCTTCATTTTCCGAACAATATAATGACTATTTTATTATTATTTCGTTAATTAGTTGCAGAATTCTTATTTGCAGTAAATAAGAACAGGAATATATATTCTTTTAAATAAGTATTCCGATAAATTATTGATTATTCCGCGCTTATTCTTATAACATACGTCTGTCGCTGATACAGACCATAAACAATTTTTATGATGTTGCCACTTATGAAAATAAGAAACAAACAAGAAAAACGATTTTTTAATTTATTAATAACTTATATTTCATTCTTAAATAATTAATTTCTAATAAATAATTAAAATAATAAATTAAATCATTAATAATAATAATTAAATAATTATTAATAATAATAATTAAATAATTAATAATAATAATAATTAAATAATTAATTTCATAAATAATTAATTGAGATATATTTAATAAGTGTATTTTATCTTACATAATTATTTATCGTATTAGCTTTCACTTTCTCCTACTTCTAGCAATTCTAAAGAACTGTTTGATTGAAGAGAAGTGATTGAATTCTGGTTTTGCTAATAATTTTGAACAAATTTAAAATCCATTTTGATGCCATCATTTCCAATCTGTATTAAATTCTATTAACAAGGAAGCAATTAAAAAAATTCCAGTATATTGTAACCATCGATCTGGCATTGTGTTCAAATATTTCCAGAACTTTACATCAAATCTTTTGAAATTTTGCAACCATCTTTTAAAAAATTCAACAGTATACCCAACAATTTTTTTATGTGTGGGAAATAGCCATATTATTACCGTTTTCATGATATTGCAATATGTAGAAAGCAATTAACAATGCACATACATATTCAATTTAGCACTAATTAAAGAAAAGTAATTCAACAAAAAGAAAACAAATTTCTGGCTTCTATCCAAAAAAACTCTTTAAAATATTCCCAACAGTATCGTGCCAATTCAGACAAAAGGCTACTAGCAAAACTTCAGTATTTAATGGCTTCAATACCTTGATTAAGGTTCAGTTACGCCTACGTAAAAGAGTTTTTTTTTTTTTTTTTTTTTCAAATCTCTTGAGTTTTCAACATTGTAATGCCTATTCACTTTTGAAACAGAAAAGAACATGCATTATCTCCAGGTGCATGCATTAACTTGATGAAAAGTGAATGCGATAAAAGAGAAAAATTACTTTTTCAGAAAAATGCCCCGCTTAAGACTAGCTCTCAATTCATGTGGAAATGAGTTTATTATAAGCTATTGTTCTACTATATGCAAGGGAATAGGGCAAAATTTCTCAATAATAATTTCATTATTTAATATTTCAGATTCTTTGTCAGATAAAATTATATGTTGCCTTTTTTTTTTTAGTTTTGAAAGTCTAGAGAGAGATTTTTTATATATAGGATTATAGTGTATATGGGATTATAGTGCATAAACCCATAGAACCCAAATATTTTTCAATGAATTAAAAGATTATTTATCTTCTTGGAATCTTAGAGATAAATAGTTCACAATTTATTTTGAATAGGAAAAATTCCAAAATTTTTACCAGGCAATTGGAATATCTGGGGCTGGATGGCCGAGTGACTAGCACTTTGGCGCTCTGTGCCACAAGTTTAGGATTCAAGTCTCGGCCTGTGCCATGGATGTTTGTAATGGTTACAAATCCACTTTAAACCATAGGTCTCGGTATAATATAGCTGTAGAGCGTTGGGCATAGTACTGACAACCCTACCCCGTAAAAAGAAAAAATCTCCTGTCTAGAAATCTGCCAGCAGGCAGACGTCCTTGGCCCACCATGGGGCTGTTGCACCACTGATGATGATGATGAATTGGAATATCTGTATAAAAAGATGCAGACACTGTTATAATCGAGTTTATTTGCTTCTGAAAATAGTGATTGAAAAACAAGCACCTTCGAATCTTCTCTCTTTTTCACACTAGCCTATGGAGTCCTAACTGGTGTCCCTTGCAAAGCGAAAGAAATCTGTTAAGGTCACAAAAATCTTACAATATTAATTTGTTAACTGGTAGCTGAAAAATTCGTTCTTATTTTGATACCATAAATTAAACTTAATAAAACATCAAATGTATTATTATGAGAATTAATGAATATAAATGGTTGAGAGTGACGCTATAAATTTTTTTAGGTAAAGGCAAAAGTTTAAAAAATTATTTCAAAGGCTAAAGTATTACTGCTTTAAATTATTTTTAATTTCCGGTGGAGGTCTACAATATTATATTTACGCTTTCTGAAGGTCTAAATAGTATTGTAATTTCAATTTCTTCATTAAAACACAATATTGGAGTGATAAATCGATAATAAAAATTGAAGTTAATCCTAGATTTAGATCAATAGTAGATTAAATTAAGAGTCAATCTCTTAGGGTTATTTACGAAGCCTCAAATTATTTTTACACAAGCGTTTTGTGTTTAAATCAAATTAACCATACAATTTTTCTATCAAAACTTATAATCTCAAAAATTGTAATACATAAAAATATAGTTTTATTTAATTAAAGATTTAAATAAATGTTCGTAACATCAAATATGATTAACTTTAAGACAAATTATTATTGATTTATGCCTCACTTATAACTTAATTACTTCATCTAAATAGTTGATAAAAACTGTTGTTCTGAGTTATTGATTTAAAAGGATTCTATTTTTACTCTTTATTTAATCCCTCCAATAAATATTACTTGCTAAAGTTCTAAATAAAACCCTGAAACTGTAGAAAAATACCATTTACAAATAACAACAACAATACTAATAATAATGAATAAAAATTGTAATCGACATGGTTGACATACGGGTTACCCATAAAATTATTTAATAATTATAAAATTTGTTATCGTGTGTGAAGATGATGTTAGTTCCATAAGAGGTTAAAGGTCTGTAATGTCTCCAAAAAAAAAAAGGATGCCATAAAACTTGAAGCTAAAAAACAAAACTAAGTAAGAGTATACATTATTATTTAAAACAGATCTCCTCGCGCAATTCGAGAAACTTTTATTTAAAATAAACGCCGATTTTCACGTGATTTTATTTATTTTTAAGACTGGCGTGAAATTTGTGTTACCAAATATAACGATTGACCCATATAAAGTCCCTTTCTTTGTAATTCACTTTGAATTGTCTGGCTTTCAAAATATAAAACAGATTATTGTTTCATTATCCTCAAAATAGTGTCTAAGGATTGATTTACGTTTATAAAGTTAATTTAACCATCACTTAACAAAGTTCTATGTCTGAATTATGTAGTGCTTCTTGTAGTATTTGAACAATTGTTCTTCCTAATATTCTAGAGTTATTAAATTTTGATATATTCCTGTCGCTATTGAATTTTATTGTACTTGTGAGCATTCTGCACTTCAGGATTCCAATTTCGCCTTGTCTCTCTTCCGTCCCAAGTGAAAACGCCAAAACCGCAGTATTTTGTTACCGTAGCGGCCATTTTGTTTATTCAGGAGGCAACTTGGCGAAAATCGCATGGGAAAAAATCGCTGTATAAACAAGCGGAACTCTGAAATGCTAAACTCCTTTTCTTGTAGTATTCTGACTAATTGCTTCATTAATTTCTTGGGTTATTAAACATTGATATAGTATATTCGTTCAGCACACACATGATACATTGAAATTCATGAAAGCATGTCAGTTTTATTACATTTTTGTTAAATTTCTACTTTGGTTTTTAGCTCTATTTTAACGAGATGCTTTGCGTAATTTAAAAATATATATAGTATTAAAACAACTGTCATTTCCAATTTAATATCTGATTGATGGCCTATTTAAAAACTTCAATTTCCTTTTTTTTTTGCAAAACTGGTATAATTATAAATAAATAAGATAATTAAGAAAAATATAAATAAATGATATTATAAATAAATGTAATACATAAAAAGGCTAAGAAAAAGTGAAAGAAATACATAAAAAGTGAAAGAAATAAAAAAATTTAAAGTGGTCAAGGACATGAAAAACCCCGTTCCCGAAAACAATACCCATAATTTTTTTTTTGTATAATAAAGACGATGACTTAGTATGAAATTGGTTGATACTAAATTTATGTTCGGGGATATTCACGACTATGAAAAAATGATATCAAATTAAATTTTTGTTTAATAGATGTGACCTCAATACATAATATGGTTGTAGTGAGCTTTTTTTGTTTTAAAAATACTCCGTAAATGTCCTTCAATAATTCAACTCCTAGCAAAACAAAAAAATTTGCTATGCATTGCTCAGATGCTTTTCACTATAAACACAAAAAGTAAATGGATGTGTAAATACCCAACTGCATTCTTCCCCACAAAAAAGTACCTCAAATGGCAACTAATAGAGAAAATAGGGAATCATGTCAATGATTTCCGTTTGCGTGTTTAACATTTCCAAAACGACTTGGTGGAGATCGAAACACAACTATGCATGAATGTCTCGTTGGTATCCAGGCGTTGGACAACAGCAACAGCCGCGTTGTCAAAACTAGAACTGCTAATCATTACCAAAAATACGTCTACATTATTTGCATCGATAAATGACTGTACATGACTGTCTTTCCAAAGCAAATATATATAAAGAACCATGAAAAATTAATATCGATTAAATATTTATAATTTAAATATTAAAAGGTATTTCTGCAAGGAATTCTTTTGGATTCATTGATTTTATTTACATAAGCATATGAACTATTCTTTAAGAAGTGTATTTAGAAAATATAAGAAAGGTTGCTAATTGATTGTTTTTTAACAGATTCTTGCTACTAAAATTTACAAAGTAGAATCTTTCTGTCACATAGCAACAATTTAATCACTAATTTTCAGATTTTCCAAAACAAGCATTGTTGGGTTTTATGAGGTTTTATAGAACTAATGAAAATAATGTGTAACAGTAAAAAAGGTTTAAAAAGTAAAAAATAAAAAGAATAAAATAATTTATTTTAACCTTTTTTCCTACTCTAATATGGAAATTAAGACTTGCTTCATGTTCTGTTATGTAATCTCAATTTAAATATAGCTATAAATAAAAAAATTCTGATTATAAAGTTACATTAATTAAATCCATGAAATTGCCCTTATAAGAATGCATATTACATTATATATTCAACTCTAAATTTAAATTTTTATTAAAAAGGATTGATTTATTAACATACAATAAAAGATAAATTAGCAACGATTTATATTATGGAAATATTATGGAACTCATTATGGAACTCATGTTCACCTATAGAAAATATTTTTAAATTATTTACTTAAATGTTTCATTCAGACCAAAAAAAAAAAAACTCCTAATGAACTCGAAAATTTTTTTAAATCAATAAAATCTTGTTGCATTATCTGAATTATGCTATAAAATTATTATCTTTTTATATGATATTTTTTTAATATAGAGTCATCAAAATAGAATATTATTAATTTCTTAATCATATGCAGTGGTAACTGTCAATTTATCTTTTGAAATATAAAATACAAAAGTATTTTAAGATTTTTATAAATATCTATTTTGTGGGTCATTCTTATGTTATGTTAAGAGAAATGGGACTTCTTGGAAGAAATAGAATTTCTTATATGAAACAAGTAATATAAAAAAAATTTTAAAGTCAATTTCAAAAGTGAAATTTGTGTTTCAACAAAGAATTTTCCAGCGATCTACATACCTACATGTTTCACCACTGACGGTATTTATTCCTAAATTTATATCCTACTCAATATCTTATATAAGAGAAATTTTTTCTCCCATATAAAACTAAAATTAATTAATTAAATTTAATTAATGAATTCCTATTTGAAAAAACTGTATTAACATCAAGTGTCACCCACTAGAAGTTTAAAAAAATATATTTGAACTAGAGTGAATGAATAAAAAGAATTTTATTAACGATTGAAAATTTGAACAAGATATATACAGGGAGAGTGTGAACTAATAATAGGAATTCAATAAATGATATTCAAACAAAAATTTATGTCAGCGAAAATTTGCACTATTGGTCTGAGTTAGAGAAATTTGAAACATCATTAAGATAAACAATTTTAATAAAAATTTTCAAAGTATCGAATTCGAATTGGCTAACAATTCGAATTCGAAACATATTAAAACTCATTTAGAATACCTACTTTGTGGTAATAATATGTGTATTAGATCACTTTTAATGCGCACATTTAGAGCAGCACTTGACTCACATCTTCTTTAATGTTCTCAAGGTGACTCTATGGGGTGTGGTTCCAGTCGAAGAGTACAAGCAATCACTTCGACCCCAATCCAAAATTCTACGATCCACAGCAAAGACATGGTGCTACCGGGGGCTTGGATGTCCCAAACCAAAAAACCCCTACCCATCTCGGCCAACGCTTCAGCTCAGACGGACGCTTGTTCCAGGATGTCCGACACCGACGCTCAAACCGATGTCGAACTCACCCCCATCATGGGCTGGGACACGCGAGACGTCGAGACTCAGACTCCAGTGGATGAAGGATTTGATAGCTTGGACCGGATCCTTGCTAAAGCGGATCAGTTCTTGATGATGCCCAACAAGTACCGATCCGACCACTTTCTGATGAACTGTGTCGATGCATCCGTCCAAACTACATACAGTAGGTCCGAAGAATCCACTCAAACAGATCCCGTACCAGAAACTGATAGTCAGGACATAAGAGAGAGCGGAAGTTTTGATTCCATTTTTACTGATTTATCTAACAGAGAAGAACAGGACAGCAGAGAAGATTTGTTGAGGAACTCTGCAAAAATGCTCTCCATGGAATCTCAGACAGAGCCAGTGAATAAAGGTAGACTAAATTTTCTTTAATTTCTTCGGTGTAAGTTTAGATAACTGGCAATTAAAATAAGTTTATCTAATGTTATTTTGCCATCACAAGTAAAGCTTATAATCGATATTTAAATATATATATACATATATTTTAAATCTGTTTTTTTTTTTTTTTTTAAAGGAAAATTTGGTAATTTAAGGGATAATTTTTGTATTACACATATTTAAAAAAATATTGATGAGTAAAAGTTTTGTTTGTATTTAAGGACATGTTTAATATATAAGGGCAACCTTCTTTTAATTAAAATTAAATTTGTAGCATTTACCTTATCATTTTGCATTGCACAAAAGTTTAATTTTGTAATTTCCTTTATTTTATTAATTTCTCCATACAATATATTAATTTATCATTGTTAAAAAGTTTGATCAAGTTTTTTATAATATCTTATGAAGATATAAAATGGCATAATCTTAGTTACAGAGATTTAAAAACATTGATAATGATAATAAAGATCGACAAAGTAGTTAATCATTATCAAAAGTCTTGTTTCAAGTCTTTTATAATGTATTTATAAAGAAATAAAATCCTGAAAATTCTGAAACAGAATATTCATTCATGAATTATTATTTAGGATTTATGCATTTCAATTTAGTATAACAGACATTTTTCAAAGCTCATCACAAGTTCATTTATGTAAGATATTTCCGAAGTGTCTATGTAATTGTGCAAATAATTTGAAAGAAGACCGATAGAGCCCGTACTAGATCATAAACTATGCATAAACACACATACATAAGAGTGAATATGTCGATTCATCAACTGATTAAATATAAAAGAGCATAATATTCACCTATTTTCAGGTGCTGTAGGTGCAGATATAGCAGCTAATAAGCATAATGCTCATAAACTTTCAATATCTGCAAAAGAAAATAACCAGGAAATTATGAGTGAGGCTGCCAGACCTTATGTTGTGGAAACTTTCTGGGAATCTCTGGAAAGGCAGCTTGGAGAATCTCGACCTTCTTCATCTAGAAATCTTCATTACCCCAAATATCTGGGTGAGGCATATAAATTGTTGTCAGAGCTCCTTCTTGACAATATGTTAAAAAACGTGGAACAACGTTGTCAATCCTGTACGACTAAGAGAGGTGATTACGCACGACGTTCAAAAATTCTGTCCTATTAATTTTAATTCATACCCTCTGCTTTTTTTCCTATGCTTCTAAATTAAATTGCATGGGTTTTATGTGGTACATAAAATGAATGAGATTACTGGGCTTGATAACAATATAGCATTGGAAACATATTCTCTTCTGTGCATGTAATTTTTTTCCCCGCACTGCAGTTTGTTCAACCTTTGACTATTCAATCCATCATAATCTTAAAACACTTTTGTTTCTGCATGCATGATAAAAATATAAAAGGAGTAAAACAAAAGAACCTATTTATTTTCTGTGGTTAACATTAAAAAATATTATCACTTTGTGAAAATAATACAGTTTTTAAGCACAAAGAAAAACGTGCAAGGTAAAATGAAAATCATGAAGTTTGATTTCTTTAAAAAAATCTCATTATTTCTTTTAAATATTGAATTGAACATATTTAATACATATTAAATTAACTTAAATTGACAAATTTAAACTAGAAATTTTTAGAAATTACTTTGCATTTTTGCATGCTAATTAAAGTACAACGGCTTTTTGAGATTTATTTCGGTACAAATAGCATTTTATATATTGAGATATCTCTTTATCAATTAGGTCTCCAAATAACTTGACTCACAAGAAGCAGATTATCAATATATCTTAAACTCATCATGGATTGAGGACTCTCTAAAATAAAACATTTTACAATTCCCAAATTTAAAAATTACAACAGATTTTTTTGTTTTAAATAAAAGAATTTTTTAAGTATATATCTTGACATCAAAAGAAGTAAACTCAATGGTTTGTGCTATTAAATAGTAGATTAAGAATTTATAAACTTATCAAGATAATTTTTTGACTATCTTATTAAATTTGAGTCTATTTTTGTATTAATTGAACAAGTTTTGAAAGATAAAATATTTTTCCATAAATAATATCAATATAAAAACTATTTTTGCTTTAAAATTCAAAAATAAACGGTATTGTACTAAGTGTAGAGATCATTCATAAGTTATTCACTGGTTTGGAGTTCTTATTAGCCACAGGTAGACTTTTTATTGCCATCTGAGTTTTTTTTAAAGTTCTGTCACGTTTAGCTATGAGAATATGGAAATATCAACATATTTAGGCAGCAAATCATAAAAATTTTAATAAGATCTTGAAATTTTGGTAAAATTGCATCAATGTGGTAAAGTTTTCAACTGAAAACATAATATCAATATTTGTTGTAAATAATGACTGATACAGTGTTCCAAAAAGTCAGCTATTCTAAACAGTAACACTGTATTAACATAATTTCTTTTGTTTTTATGTAAGAGAAATAAGAAATAAAATAGAGGGTAAGTCAAATTAGTAAATAGGAAGTAAATACTGAAATATATCATTTCCATTTATGATTTATATTGTTATTAGATGTAATTATCAAATATTGCATTCCATTTACAGTTGTTAATTTGGATGGAAGTAGAAATAACCGTACCATTTACAAAAATTTCTAGATACTATTTAAAAAAACTAATTTTGTAATAAATTCTATCAATTTTTTAATGTAAACTATTTTAATAAGTCTAGAATGCATGCAAGAAATCTGCTTTTTTACCGCTATAAGCATATCAAAAAGGTCCTTTACCTATATACACTGTAAGTTGCGTGATAGAGAAAATTGACTAACATTGGGATTTTTTCACCACAGTTGGGGAAATTGGCACGTCTGCATACGAATAGAACTTTATGTTGTTTCTTGCTTTTTATTCCAGCCAAGGCTGCCAACACAGCGGACAGCGAGGCGGCCGGCGTGCTCTACATGAGCGAACTGCTCTCGCCCTTCGCCCACCTGGAGAAAGAGCTGGGCACTGCACCTTTCGAGGACACCCCCCTCTCAAAGGACATTGTCCAGGACAATCTCACCAGGCTGCTGATGGACGTGGAAGGGAGCTTGGGCAAGCACGCCGTCTTGGACTACGCCCTCAAGATGAACCTCAGGGAGATTGGTGTACAGACTGACAACGACCCCATCACAGATGAAGCTCCAGAGTATGCAGCAAGGCCACCCCCTTGCAAAAAGCAAGAGATGATACCTGATATGAGTGTCTTTGAAGAAATTGATAAACACGCAATTGAAGTTAGTTTGTATAAGCAATGTTCTTTTAAAAGTCATTTGAAATATCAAGCAAATATATTTAGTACAAATAATTGTTATTAGTATAAAGGATAATAGGATAAAAATTTTATTTGAGTGTTCCTGATTCCTAATGCTCTTAATGTTAATAAATGTTGCTTCAAATCCATTGACTTCGAAGAGGAAGGTAGTGAGTGTGCTTCCCTCCCATGATACCCAATGAAGTAAATGCATTGTATAAGGTACTCAAGAGGTATTCTGGGTGATGTTTAATCTTCTATAAGTCTGCTACATCACTGACGAATGACTTTTTGTCAAGTGTCCACTTGAAAATATTAATAAAATAATTTCATTTAATCTTACTTTCCTTTCCTTCACCAGCATGAAGACTTACTATTCTCACACTCGGTAGGGCGGCCTGGTGGCTAGCTCTCTAGCCTTTGGTATCACATGCTTCAGGATCGAATCCTGGCGGTGGCATGGATGTTTGTTAGTGGTTTAAAATCCACTTTAAACTGTAGGTTCCGGTCTGTTTAGCCCTCGTGTGCACAAAATAACCGTAGAGTGACATACCAAACAATACTTGATAGAAATCATGAATCATCAAAGTGAGAGCCTTTTAATAAATATATCAACAATTTTGTTGATTTCCTGAACCAAATGTTTATCAAGTGCCTATACATTAGAAAATAATTATTTTATTTTATTTTTTAGTTAATTACAAATGAATTTAAACAAAAGTTTACTAATTATTAGTCTGTTTTTCTTTTTCAAAAAAAAAAAATAATAATAATAATAATAATAATTTTATGTAAGTTACAAAGAAATAAAAATGCAAAATGTATTGGGGAAATTTGCACAGTCCAGTCACATTAATGTGACCACTTGTCAAAAGCCAGAATAGACACTCCTGTATATTATGGCTTTAGTGGAGTGTGGTATTAAGTGGAATTCTCTATATACAGTCCACTGCAATGTGCTGCCACCTGCCTTTTGTGATTGGTTATTTCAGGTTGACGTCGAAAGTATGTGGTGGTCACATTAATGTGACTGGACTGTGTATTTAGATAAATTTGATAAAAGTGGTGAATGACGTCAGATCAAGTGCAATGCTTTTAGAAGCAACAAAAAATTTATAAAGTTCCTTTATTTATTTTAAATTTATTATTTAAAATTATAATTTTTATTTTAAATTTATTATTTAAAAATTTATTTAAAATTATAACTTTTGTTGTAATTTTATAATTAAAAATTATATAATTTTAAAATTTATAATTAATATATACTTATATATATTTTTTATTCGTATAATACAAACAATTTATATTATAAATTTATAAAAATATTATTATATTTGAAGCAACAAAAAATTTTAAATTTTAAAATGCTATAGCATTTACTATTCCCGTGCACTTGTTAGTTTTCTTTTAATTTTAATAATTTATGCACTTAATAATATAAAATTAGTAATATTTAAAATAATTATTTATATCTTATTTTACTTTATCTTATTTGCAAAGAAAAATTCTTGGGAATTTGAGCACTGCAAACTTCTCTGATGCTTTAAAACTATTGCCTACAATCTTATATAAGCATAGATATAATTAATATTTAATATAACAATACAGAAATTTTTAAAAACCTGTTTACCTCGAAAAACTTTTCTCAAATTTGTGATTATTGTTTTAGGCTCCGGAATCAACAAAATCTTCCCTAAGGAATTTAGTCAACTATTTGTGTGCGGCTGCCGAAAATGAGCTTTTCAAAGTTCGAGCATTTTTCAGATGGATCTCTAACAACATCACGTAAGTTTTTATGGATTTATTCTGATTAAAAATTTTACAATAAATGTAAGTGTCCATGAATTATTTGATGCAGTTTAAAACTATGGACAAACACCCATAAAAGAAACGACAAAAGCATGTTATGGACAGAAAATACAATTAATTCTGATGAGATTTCATTGACAGTCATAGTCTAGTGCTACTACATATGTTATAATTACATTAATAGCAATAATGTGCCATTGAACATTATGCAAGTTTAATATAGAAATGAATATATAATTTGAAACATAATACTAAAAGAAGAGTGAAAATCAGTTCTGGAGATTTGTTAATTTATGGTGCAATGCACTTAATTTTCCTTAATGGATGCAATAAATTTTTATAAATAAATTGGAATTCTAATTTATTTATAATTGATTTAAAGAAGTCATATAATCATTTATCAGCATAATTTTTATTCTTAACTGTAACCATTTATATCGTAGTAAGGGAGGGATAATACATACATTTTCTTCTATTGCTAATGAGCAAACGACTATCGAAATCTATTTAATAAAATCAAAGTACTATTAAACCAAAAAACTACTAAAACTAAAATTTAGTTTGCTTCATAAGTTTTGAACGCATGGCATTAAAATGGGTCCTATAATTCATGAACATCTTTCCCATTGAACAATTTTATAATAAATACGTTTTATATTATTTTAAAACCTATTGACATATTTATTTGTTTTTATATAAATACAGTCAAAGATACTAATTACTGATTTCTATTTGTTAATAAACACGTTTATGTTTATTTTTCATATGTTTAAGGTATGACTGGAAGTACATGGATGTGAAATTAGGCGCAGATCAGGTTCTAGTTCAAGGCGAAGGAGTGTGCAAAGATTATTGCAAGCTCTTTGGCGAAATGTGCAAGTAAGTTTTGTTTTGGAAGAAAATGCAAACTGAATTATAAAAAAATCATTTGTCAAATGTTTATACAAAAATAGAAAATTAACTTTTTTTTACTACTTGAGTTGGTTGGGCTGCGTTGGCTTGTCGCTCTACTGTCATTGTTTGCAAACATTGGGGTAATTAGACCGGGATCTACAGTTTAACGTGGATTCTGAACCACTAAAAAACATCCATGCCACCGCCAGTATTTTCCTACTTGAAATTCTAATAATTTTATTCAAAATATTTTAGAAGAAAGCATACTTTATATAAATATTTTTTGGCATAAAACAAAACAAATATTTTGTAAATTTAAACAAAATTTATCATTCAAGAAATTTTATTTTTTTAAAAATTTTTTATATGTGTATATCCGTTTTACAGGCATTAAAAAATTCGTTAAAAAGGATTTTCATTAATATTATCGGGTGTAATAACATGTAAAATTAAAATTATAAACATATATATTTACTCAAAAACCTTTCTTATCCATTCTTTATTTATTTATTAGAGTCTTGGGTAGAAAAATATATAGTTCTATGTTAGAATTTCAGCTGAAATTATAAATGAATCGGTTCGTAATTACATAACTACATGACATGTTTTTTTTTCAAGCAACGAAACATCATTAAACTTTCAAACACTACAGTCTTTTTAAAATCAATCATGTCGATGTATGATATTTTGGGACATGTTAGCGTTCGTGTATTTATTTTATTCCCTCCAGATTTTCAAAAACCCATATTGTTCAGACAAAGAAGTGACAGGAACAAAACAGGGAGAATTCATTTCGAATTCTAGAAGCAATCGACATTCGCGACACGTTAACTGAATCACGTCACGCAATTCGAGTTTGGCAACGGTTCTAACTTCGGTCAATGATCTGGCTCCAGAATAATGTCGTAAACCAACAATGTTCTTTTATATTTCCACAAAATTAAACAATTTAGGGCACAAAGTTTTTAATTTTGTTTATTATTACTCTTCCTGTAGTAAATCCGCATAATGCTGTTAAAAATAGATTTCGTCTGTTGAAAATATTAATTTTTTTTAATAGGTTTGTTTTGACAGGTTTCAATTTTTATTTAAACAAATTTTTAATTAATTTAATAAATTCTTTAATTTTCACCAAATTAAACAATTTAGGGCACAAAATTTTTAATTTGATTAACTCTAAAAGCGTGTGTTTTTAGTTTTTTAAAACTATTAATTAACAAACAAACAAACATTCAGGTGAAACTAATATAATAGCGTATTAAAAAGAATCAACTGTTTTCCTTCTGAAAGATGCCTGTAAATGTTTCTTTGCAGCTTAAATAATGTATATGAGGAGAAACAGATCTCCAGGGGAAAAAGTCAGTTACATACATACATACATACATACAAACATACAGGTGAAGCTAATAAAAATAGATTTCGTCTGTTGAAAATATTATTTTTTTTTTTTTTAAATGAATGGGTTTGTTTTTAAAAGTTTCAATTTTGATTTTAAAAAATTATCTATTTTTCTAAAATTTTATTCCATACAAACAATTATAAAATGCATTATAATAAATAACCATAAAAATATATTCGTATACTTGTAGCAATTACAATTAAAACGATTAACTTTTAAATTAACTCTTTTAAAAAAAGTTAAATTTAATTTTTTTTTAAACTAAATGATAAATATAGTTCTTGACTTGACTACGTGCTTTGAGATTTATGCTCGCTAATACTGCTTTATAAAAATATAGTTTTAATTATTACCTTAATTTTCTGATAATAATCTATAGCAGCCCACAAGCTTAATTTTGAACTTGAAAAAAATAATAAAAGATCTCATATATTTAGCATGGCGTATAACACGGTTGTGATTCGTACCTGTTCTTCGGCTCATGTACTAGTTAGTCAAGTTCTGTTTTTATATCCTTGGCATAAAATTATCAAAACTTTTTTCAATTTCGAATTGCATTTTCGATACCGCAATACTATAAATATTTGAGCTATAAATATAAGAAAATGGTGACCGGAAAAAAGATATGCATTTATGTGAAAATAAAAGACACTATATTTTTATGACAATTTGTAATTTTCATATCTGCTAGAAGGATGTTGATCAGAATCACAGTTAATTATTAAAACACTTTCCAATTCTTTTTCATTCACTAGCACACACCCATGTGAGAGGCACATAGCAGTTTGTTACTACTATATATATATATATATTATATACATATATATATAGAGAGAGAGAGAGAGATAAAATCGTTTATTTTTCTTTCTCTATTTTTTCTTTGTTTTTGAATAAATAATTTTTAGATGATACTTTTATTTAACTAATATTTAGAAAACATCCGAAAAAATGTCTAGGGTCCTGTGGGGAGATAGGACTTTCTAGGGTCCTGTAGATTCTAGAGATTTAAGATTTGTTGTATAATCCTGAAATTATGATACATTATCATTATTAAAGCCATAACATATTTATTCCATGGGAAAACGTTTAGCATATTCGATAATTTTAGACTATTGTGTCCTCTTTAATTGAAAAAAATTAATACAATATTGTATAAGAGTACTATACTTTATGTACTGTTGCTTGTGCTAAATTTTCGTTTGCTGTGATTCACAGCTTGTGGATCATTGATTTAAGCAATTAAGTTTTTTTGTCTTTGGTGCTGGATAATGAAAAACGTTGAAAATTAGGATAGTTTATAATTATTTTAACATAATGCAGGCATAGGTAATAATTATTAAAAACAAGTAATTGTTATGATTGAATCTAAATAATATATAGGATGATTATAAAAAGAAAATTTCTCGATCTATGATCCGCTAACTATCATACCATTCACAGAAACTGAACAAAATTAAGGTATTTTGGGACATGCGTTCAAAAGTCTTAAGAAAAACACAGTTCAACTCTAACAGTATGATTATAGTGAAAAAATTTAGAAAATTTCAAAAGACAACACCTACTTTTTTTTATTGGAATGTGATAAGCACGAAAATTGTCGGAGCTAGATAGACGATGAAGAAAAATTAAAACAACTAAAAAATACAGAGAAGCAACAGAAAACAAAACATTTTAACGTGTTTCACAAATTTTCCACGTGACTTCCTTCACACATACGATGACACTTTGCATACGGCAGCTGGTGGATAGCCTGAAGGGCGTACAATGGTAGGAGGAATCTGATGTCCTATGACATCTTTCGCATAGATGCAATTTGTGGATTAGATTTCAGGTATCCCCTCCCCAACCAGAAATTCATTGGAATGAGATAGGGTTACCTTTTCTGCCACTGAAATGGCGGGTGATAATTCTGTTGTATTAAGAAAAATTTGACGAAAGACCTCACATGCGAAAGGGGCATCTTGCATCCAGGCGACGTCAGATAGACCATTTCTCTGTAGGAATACCTGAAATCCAAATTGTATGTTTCTTATCCGCAAATTATATCTGATTTGAAAGATGCCATCAGACGTCAGATTCACCAGATTCTACTGGCTATGGTATGTACTTCAGTGCTATCCATCATCTGTCACATGAAAAGTGTCATCATATGTGAAGGAGGTCACATGGGAAATTTGTGAAACACAATAAAATGTTTTCCATTGCATACGCTGCCTTTATTGGTTGTTTTCCCCTTTTTTTAGTCTACAGGTACCGTTCTAATGGTTTTTACAGGTTTTCACCACGGAGATCCCATTCCAATAAAAAAATTTCAAATGTCCATTGTTGACATTTGAAATTTTGTCACTGTATTGCAACTATTGAAGTTCAACTATTGTTTTTCATTTGATTCTTAAGTTCATGTTTCAAAATACCTTAAGCCAAAATTTTGCTCAGTATCTGTGAACGGTATGATAGCTAGCGGCTCATATATCGAGAGCTTGGTAAAAATCTAGAATTCTGTACCGTTTGTGCCAAATGCATCGCCAGGATGCCTAGTCGTTAAGAAAGCATAATAATGAATGTCGCAATTAATTTTCTCGATAAAATGATATTACGCCAAGATCCATCACTAGGATGACAAGTTGCCAAGTAAACAAACAAAATAGCTGCCGAAGGTCAGTATCTTTGTAAAACGCTATTTACCCAAATTTTATTGCCAAAAATTGTTATTACGTCAACATAGCCAAACAACCATTACGTCAAAATTTATTCCTTAAATTGCTTTTAAGTCAAAATTTATCGCTTTATCGCCAAACTTTTCCAGTGAGTGAAATTTTATAAAAAATTTTTCGTAAAATGTTAACGCTTTAACGCTAAATTTTACCACTATTATGACAAAAAAAATATATCCAAATTGCCTTTACGATTTGTGGGCAAAATTTTAATGATATGCATTTACGCCAAATATTTTCGCTTTAACGCCAAAATATATCACTATTTTGCCAAAATTAAATTCGTAAATTGCTTTTAAGCCAAATTTAATCGTTTTAACGCCACATTATTATGTGGAATTTTGCTTTGCTAAGTCAAAAAAAAAAAAAAAAAACCATTTTAACAAGGATAATAACTACTGTTAACGATAAAATTGCGCCAAAATTATTCGCTAATACGCCAATTATGTCTTTATGCCAAAAAATATTTTCCATGTTGTTTACGATACCGAATTCGAAAGACAAAACAATATTAATAAAATAAAAATAGAAGAATTCAGAGGATAACTTACATTTAATTCTGATATATCCTTTGTTGGAAGCAAAAATTATATTTTTATTGCCCTCACTGCAACCTATCCTTACATATCCTATAGCCATATCAAATAAATAAAAAATAACAAGAACACAAAACCGCAGAAAAATGTTATACACTCTAGCGCCTTTTTTTTCATGAACTAACGTTCTAAATTAAAAGTTACATTTTTTCGCGCGAATTCAAATATCGATAAATACAAAACTTGCCACACCATTAAAAACAAACATCACACAACCATAAAAAAATGTAATATTTTCCAACGGTTTTTTCGCCATGAAATAAAAAGTAATATTTTTTGCGCAAATTTAAATAATTGTTGTCGCAAAACCTTAACCATGTCAACAGCATTAAAAAAAAATAACTATTTGATAATCAAATATAATTTAATAATAAAGTGAAAAATCTTTTTTGTTTGTTTCGTATTTTCAAGAGTGGCAACATCATAAAAATTGTTTATATTCTGTGTGTTACTGACATGCGTTATAAGAACAATCTAGGAATAATCAACAAATTATCGGAATAATTACTTAAAAGAATATATATTTCTGTTCTTATTTACTAGAAATAAAAATTCTGCAAATAACAATCAAAGTAACATTAAAATAATCATTACATTGTTCGGGCAAAGAAATTACGAATTCCTCTAATTACAACATTGTAACCCTAAAGAAATTGACAGAGCATTAGATAAATATTCCAGGTAGCAAGATTAGCGACTTCCTCAGGGTTACAGTACTTCAGATTTCAACCGACTTTTTTTATAATCACCCTGTATATTTAATCTAATTAGTCCAAAATTAGAAATTATTTTTATTGAAATGATTTTCAGTTTTAAAATGATTTTGTAATAATTTTAAAAATATAATTATTTCATCTGAAATTAATAACTCTATTCTAATTTCAGGGCAAAAAATATTTTCATTGAATTTAATCAAATCTAGTAATAATTTTGCTGAAAAAGCAGCATAATAGTTGCCATCTTGACAAAATGGTTGTCATGTCAATTCACAAAATATTGTTTAGTAATCCAAGTAATTAGATTTCTATCAAAATAATAAAAATATATAATTAGCAATGGCTACACAGGTTTAATAATCCCCGAGATAGATTTTTAAAATTTTGCACACTTTTTTCTAAGGTACATTTAAGATAAATCAAATTTTCACTCTCAGTAAAATTCTTCTATAATTTTCATCGCTCCTTCTTCAGTAAACTTTTGAGCCAAGCCAGCTTTTAAATGCAGCACTTGTCTCCGCAAGTTACTCGCTAGTTGCATTTGTTTGATTACAACTTCTCGCAGTTCAGCTTTTTGCCTTGTCAGAAGCTTGTTGGATTCCACCAATTCTTCCATTTTCTTTTCATTTATTAGCAGGTCATTTTTACTACCGATATCCAGCGTGTTTACTTGAGATTTCAATTTTTCGTTCTCCGCTATCAAATGGCCTATTCGTTTTTCTAAATTTGACATATTATTGTTCTCGCTCTTTTTCAATTGCTTTGCCTTTTCAGCGAATGCATTTGCTGCAGTTAATTCTTGCAAAGTATTTTCTAAAGTTTTGGTTGTTTCATCCAAACTTTTAGACATTTTTTCATTCTTCTGCTCCAAATGGTGACATCTCTTTTTCAAATCAGAATAATTTTGTTCTGTGTCTTTCAAACGACCTTCTAATGATATAATAGTATCTTCTTTATTTACACATTGCTTAATTAGTGTTTTCATATCATCTTTTATATTCTTAAACCCAAAATCAAATAAATATTTTGATTCTTTATCACCTGAAGCATTCTTTAACAAGACATTGTTAACATTGTTTACTATTTCAGTAACTATAGAAGATGGAGGTATGTTGTTTTCACTGAATATTGATTCTTGTACACCATCAGTTTCCTCATTATTATTGTCCATATTCAAGTCATCTTGTATTTCTGGATATTTCTTCACCTGTCCATGTGTTTTTCTTCGTGGTTTTTGAAAGCAAGTTTTCCTTTTGGTCAGTGTGGGTTTCTTTACTGGACTTTTCTGTGATAATTCTCGTTCCATTGAAGTAATTGAAGATTTCATATTGAGTGAGTGAATCTTCTTTTCTTTTACATGTCCACCGCCTTTTTCATCTTGCATTACTTTTTCACAACAAATATTGGTATTCATTACCGCTTTGCCTAATATATTGTTCAAACAAAGATATTAGTTCATCAGTACATAGTTTTCTTTATTATCGTTTCGCTTATTCAGTTATTGTTTTACTTTAAAAATTTAAGAAATTTATGAGACACTGTGAAAAATCACATTTATCTCGTTAAAAATTAGCATTAATTATATAGCAATAAAATACGCTCTCATACCAAAGGTCAAATACAGCGCGTTGTGGAATTCAGTTCAGATTTAATTTGTAAAGAAGCAACGTGCCTCTTGTAATGAAAAGGCTTATTTATAACACAATTTAATTCACGAGAATGATAAATGCAGTATTCTAGATAAAGTAATTTTAAATCTCCTTTTAATCTCCTTTCACCTAGAACATGTTTTTACAATGCATAATTTCCTAACAATTGATATGCAAATGCGACATATATTATGGAAAACCTCTCTTGCAGTCATCACCAAATTTATCAGTGAAGTCGCCAAAAGCGCCAAGGTTGACCACCCGGTTTTTGTTTCGTTTTATTAGTATTGATAACATGAAAAACACAGATTAACGAAACCTCCCGACAAGTCCAAATGTAAAAGTATTATGATTTGAAATTCCATCAAATTAACGATTAATATATAATTAAAAGAGTAATAGTCCACAACTTTTATATAAATTTGCACCATTTGTTCACAATAGATTATATAAACTAAGTAAAAAAGAATTTGAATTAAAGCGTGAATTTGGATAAAAGGTTTAATTAATAATAAAATATTACTAAATATAATGTGAAGTATATTCTGATTATTATAGCAATTTATATTTGTTTTTGGAACTTCTCATTTTTAAGAATTTTTTTTTTTTTTTTTTTTTTGAAAAAAATTAAAAACCAGAGCTCGATAGTTTAGAATACAAAATAAAATTACTATCAAACCTGTTTTTGTGTGGGGTATAGGGACCACATAAAAAAAATCGCATAAAAAATCTTGAAATTTCATAAGTAGCTATAAAATATATTGTTTGCAACACATTAAAAAATTGTTTATGCGGTAAATAGGGAGGACATAAAAAGGTCTCACATAGAAAATATATAAATCAAAACCTTACGATGTAGGATTTCCTCGCATCTATAACATTCATGGTAATGGGATTATATAATATTAGGTGGGCCTTCTATCGATTTTTTTAATTTGCATGTTATTTTAACAACCATCTGTTGTATTCGTTTTGAATTACATTTTTCAATTAATTTTTATTCATAGTATGTATTTGATAGAATTTTTTTTATATACCGCACACAAAAAAAATTGCTCAAAAAATAACTGCATAAAAACAGGTTTGACTGTACCTGTCAATAGGATAATGATTTTAAGCAAAATTCTTAAACCGTAGAATTTTGTTAATATTATTTTCAACTATCACGTCTGAATTACAATGTGCGAAAAACCTTAACATTTTGGTGCGTATTTTTTTTTAATGAATGTATATTTAGTGCTATTAACCGTCGACTATAATATATTCTTTATCACTACTTAAATTTAAAGTATACTTTTTTTTATATGTGTATAACATTGTTAATTAATTGCCTAATTAATAAAATTTAGGTTGGCGAATATCCGAGTTAAGCGCATCCATGGTTTTGCTAAAGGATTTGACTATAGACCTGGCCATCAATTTCATCCTGGAGAAGATATTACGCATGCGTGGAATGCTGTTTTCATATTTGGAGCTTGGCGTCTCATAGACGTAACTTGGGGAACAGGTACTATTTTTAATAATGATTTCGTATTGAAAAGGCTTTCTAAAATAAATAAGTTATTTCAAAAAATAAACTAATGATTTTATATCTGATCTATAAATTTAAAAATATAGATAAAATAATTCTGACAACAATCCGCAATAAGAAAAAAAAGGGCTAATTTTTTTTTTTTTTAAATCTGGTAGAAGCTTAAGTCATGCAAAAGTATTTTATATAAATGAAAACATTAAAAATTATATTGCCATGCATCAATTTAGTGGCAACTTATAACTATTAAAGAATATTATTCTGTTTATTATTTGATATACAATTTCATTATTTTTTTAATTCTTGAAATTTTATTTTTCGATTTGAAGAATAAATACGATGAAATTTTTTAAAATACTAATACAAAGGCTTTTTTTTTATTTTATAAATATTAAAATGTTATTAACCAAATTTTCTATCTTTTGTCCATTTATAATATTCATTATCTTCTAGTACTTAATGTGGAATATGGTAGATAATTAAGACAAATTATCTTTCATTACTTTTAAAGAAGTCTTTAAGTGTAGATTTAAAAAAAAAGAGCTGGTTAATTTCAAATTATTAAAAAGCATTAATAACTAAAAGTTATGTAATTAAAAATAAAATATCGTTATTTTTGGCACTTTATTATATACATTTATATTAAACTTTATACGTCGATTTCTGGATATCATATTACCATTGAATTAAAATACTAATGCATTAAAGAATAAATGTATTATAAAACCATATTTGACATTTAATTAACCGAAAATATTATAATAATCAGATCTTAAGATAATTGCTATTCGATGCAAATAAATTATATAAAAATCATTCAAAATGAAATGTGTTCTAAGGATTGATATAAATTGTAAAGAAACATAAATAAAATTTATTATTTTATTTGGTGATATGAGACTGCAATCTAAGAACACTGTTAGAACAACTTAGATTCAAGTCAAAGAAAAAACAAGTAATATAAAATAATTGTTTTTTAATCAATTCCTATTTTTTTTCACTATATTGAAGAAAATCCTTTATAAATAATTTTCATTCATTTTTTTTAAGTTTATCTGGCGTCATCTATTGGTAGATATATGCAATTTAAATCTAAAAAAAAAAAACATTAATTAATTAAATTTAATTCCTGAACTAATATTTGAAAAAACTGTATTCACATCAAGTGTCATCCACTACAAGTTCAAAAAATATATATATGAACTTGAGTGGATGAATAAAAAGTATTTTATGAACGAATTGATTGAAAATTTGAACAAGATATATACAGGGAGAGTGTGAGCTAATAGAAGGGAAAAAATCATTCAAAATGAAATGGGTTCTAAGGTTTGAAATAAATTCTCAATAAACATAAATAAATTTTATTATTTTATTTGGTGCTATAATAAGATTGAATCTAAGAACATTGTTAGAACAACTTAGATTCAAAGCCAAAGAAAAAAGATCAGCCTTTTAAAAAGAAGAAACAGCTAGTTCCATTTATTTTTAAACCAATTCGACAATCTGCCATCTACCATCGAATTCGATGGGTCTTTTATTGTTTCTGTCACCGTGCTATTCCAGATGAAATGAGCGGTGGTGAGACATAATTCGTAGCCCCATACCCCAAATTATTTCCACAATGTCTCTTTCACGTGAGTCGTGATTGATTGTGTCAGGTCTCCTGTTCTCGCTTTGGTTGGCACAGTCACGCTTAGCAAGCGGCACGTGGAAGTGGCCTTCAGATAGCATTTAGGGAGAATTCATGATGTTCTTCAATCGAATTTCATAAATATGCAGTCGCCATTATCGAATCTTTGAATTGTATAATTTTACATCGTAGATTGTATAATTTGCCTCATTAAAGTTTTAGGATTGACGTGCCGTTTATGCGAATTAAGTAAAAAAGGAATTAAACCAAATAATGAAAATGTATTGTTTCGAAATACTTAATCAAGAAAATTGTTTTTTCATTTTATTCATAAATATGCATCAGCCATTATCGAATCTTTGAATTGTATTAGCGAAATTGTATAATTTACCTCATTAAAGTTTTAGGATTGATGAGCCGTTTATGCGAATTAAATAAAAAGTAATTAAACCAAATGATGAAAATGTATTGTTTCGAAATGAAATACGAGAAATTTGAACAAAGAATTAATTTATTCTCAATAATATATCCAACAACAAATGTCACTATATATCAACATGTTTTTAGTTAAAAATCAGGAATAAAAATATCGATTGTCATTTTCCTTATTTTGATAATTTTACATATTATATATCTTTGGAGTTAATTTTGCAAAAATATTCTTTTTTTTAAACATGGTTGACTATCGTAAAGAAACAACAATTGATATCTAAAATTAGTTTGTTTTCCATTATAATCAAATATATTTCACAGAAATGTTGCTAAACTGCTAAATCTAGCACCTTGATTATTTTCTGTTTATAAAGCGCTTTAAAAAAGTAATTCAGATTAAAAATTAATTTAATCTCAATAATAGATAAACCAATGATATATAATATCCAATGACATATGTCACTGGATATCAACATGTTTTCGGATAAAATCAGGGATAAAAATATCGATTGACATTTTTCCATATTTTGATAACTGATCATTTTACGTATCGTTTGATTTAATAAAATTAAAATATTCCTTATAACAGGGCGTTCTATCAAATTCCTTCAACAGGAAAATAATAAGAAAATTCCTAATAACAATAATCAAATGGGATAAGAATTTTAAAAAACCAAATAACAGGGCGTCCATCAAGCTTTTTCCTAATTAAGAAACACAAATGTTTTCCAACAAAAGTATTTTAAAAAATGGCAATATTTACTAAAGCCAGGTCAACGCTAGTCATATTTACTAACGTACAACAATGAGTTCTATTCGAATATAAAACAATTATATTCGCTAATACAACAAAGAACAACTAAAACTGTTTGTAAAACAAAAAAAAAAAGTCTGAAAAAATTATAATAACTAGTTTAACCATATCAAAGTTCAATAAAATATTATAGTAAATTATTAATTGTTGTCTAAAAATGATGCCCTATATTATTTATGAGAAAATATAATCAACACCATTTTATCAAACTTGGAATAAATGTTTTAATAAAAATTTTCAAACAGATTTAAACCAAGAATATAAAAAGTGAGAAGTATGAAAAAATATTTAAGTTCTTCTCTAGAATATCCCTTTCTATTATTTAATCATTCATATCCTTAAGTATAGCAATCCATATCCTTTATTACTAATATAAAAAGGTAATTTCTATTCATCCCATTGCAGCAGAAAATTGGCCATTCGAAGCAATGAATAGGTAATAAGCCTTGACACAGAATCGGCCACATCTTTTATCAGACCAAATTAGCTTTTAGGCGTCTGAATGTTGCCAAAAACGTCTCTCAACCTTTTAAAACTATTGAAGTAAATGACGTGACACGAAACAACAACACTGGTGACACATAATTTGCAATAGTTTCTATGATAATGAGGATCATTGTTGGCAATAATTTTTTCTCGAACCATCGAAATAATGTTTTAGTGGCATACATAAATTAATGAGAGCGTATCTATCACAGGCATTATAATGGGCCCATTTTTAGCGGGATACTACAGAAAAGGATTATTATTTATTTTTCGTAAAGGAATATAAAAACAATATTCTTACAAACGATTATTTTTAGAATTAATATAAAAATACATAAAAAATGTACAAATTGTGTTAAGCAGATCGATAAATATCATTTCTTAATATCCAATAGCTCTCAATTTCGTTTTTTCTCCATTTAAGCCAACTTAAAATTAATTGACGAGTGAAATATTTACATTATAATAGACATAACTTTGTAAAAGCTATTTTAAAGCTTTAATACGCAATTAAGCTATTCATAAAAAAGCTTAATTACAATATAAGCTATTTTTATGAATACGAGTAGAAAATAAAAGCTTATTTATCAAACGATCGCTAAAGAAATAATGAATTAATATTTTTTTTTAGTATATTTTCAGAATGGATAAGTATTTTTTTTTTCCGAAAATAATGAATTTAAAATAACCAATGTTTTATGTATCTAATTATAGAGCTATTGTAATATGAGCTAATATAAAGATTGTATAAAAAGTAGTGTAGGAGTTATTGTAGCCATATCGATAAAATTCATTTCTCTATGGCTTGTAGGTGTAAATATTATATTTCTTTATTTTTATGAATAGATAATAAAAGCGCATATTTTAAACGATCGTTAAAGAAATAATAAATTAATTTTTTTTTAATATTTTAAGAATGGATAAGTATACATTGGTTTTTTAAATACATTACATTGGTTATTTAAAATTCCTTATTTTTTTTTCTAAAATAATGAATTGTAAATAACCAATGTTTTGTGTGTCTAGTTGTAGAGCTAATGTAAAGATTGTATAAAAAGTAGTATATGAGTTATTGTAGCCATATCGATAGAATTTATTTCTCTATCTCTAGTAAAAAAGGATAGATTTTTTAAGTCATTCAAACATTAAATTAGTGTTACTAACAACTACTTGTTCGAATATGAAAAATTATAAAAATACATCATTTTATATAAGGAGGTAAGGGGTCTGAATCGCCGTGGCTAAGGTTTCGGGTTCGAGTCCCGGCGGTGCTATGGATGTTTGTAGTGGTTCGGAATCCACTTTAAACCGTAGTTCCCGGTCTAATAGGATCGTAGAGCGTTGCGGGGGCATTGTTACTCCGCGTCCGTGACTTATCTTCAAGTGACACGCGCCCCTTGGGTAATGCAAAGTGAGTAACGTCTGTGCAGCGTTTGCCTTAAGGCATCCAAGACCAAGTGTCTAAGTGTTTTCCAGCTGCATTAGAATATATATATATATATATAATACATAAGCAGGTGACTGGTAGATACCACTAGGGGCTTAAGGGATCTGGATTCGAAATCTGATAAGAGAAACGAAACCTTATTTTTCGTTTTAAATCCCATAATACTCGTATTAATCATATTTTATTATTATAACATTAAATCATATTTTAATAATTTAATTATACCAAAATATTTTTAATTACAAAAAGTCTGTAGTATACGAACGTAACTCATAATTGGTTCTAAATTTTTAAATTTCAAAGCTTCATACATTAAAAATATCTTAATGATGAATTAATAATCACTATTACACAAAATGCACTTTTTTCTGAATATATGCAATTATATATTTGTTTCAAGAATCGATTGTTATTATTTTTTTTCAGGTTATACAGACCACACCGGGAAATTCCAAAGGAAACTAAATGAACATTTTTTCCTGACTGATCCTGAAGTTTTAATTTGGACGCATTTCCCGTACAGTGAAATGGAAAGCAACTACTCCAGGTAAATTTTCTAATAATGAATTTTTCTTTTTAAACCTTTTTGTTAATTATGTTTCATTAACATTCCTTCCTTTACTAAAAAATATAGTTCGTATATTTTTAAAATCAGCAAATGTTAAGAAATAGTAAGTCAATACATTAACATTATTTGAAAAGTTTTCTTTGATTTGCTAAATGCTCAACATATTAAAAGCTCTGTAATTTTTTTAAGTGATATAATTGCTATAATAAACTTTATTATATACCGTTCATATAAAGGAAGTTGTATAGAAAAGAAAGGATAAAACTTATAAATATTTTATATCCAATAGATGAAGGGAGTCAAGCATCATTGGGCGCGGTCAGAAAATTGGGTGACCACCTGGGAACACCGAAAACCTGAATGGCCGAGGATGACACTCGGTG
Source organism: Caerostris darwini (assembly GCA_021605075.1). NCBI lineage: Eukaryota > Metazoa > Arthropoda > Arachnida > Araneae > Araneidae > Caerostris > Caerostris darwini. The sequence goes on from BPLQ01001154.1 coordinate 366,056, forward strand.
CCACAGGTTTCGGGTTCGAAATATGGATTTTGATAATCCACTTTGCCGTAGGTCCCGGTCTCCTATGACTGTAAGAGCGTCACGGAGCAAAAGTCAGGCTTCTACCTGCGGTGCTCCATCACAACAGAAGCTGCTTCCTTCCCTTCAAAACACGTGGGCTCGTGGGCTTGGCCAGCCAAGTGGGATAAGAAACAACAACAACAACATAGATGAAGGTAAAAAATTGCAGAATTACTTTAAAAACCTGAAATAAGAATCTAAAACTGCAGATTGACTTAAAATTATTGCGCTGGTTGCAAATTACAAAAGGACCTGATAGCCGAATGTCTGGCGCTCGATGCCACAGTTTTCGGGTTCGAGTCCCAGCGGTGTCATGGGTATTTGTAGCAGTTCGGACTTAATCCACTTTAAGCTGCAGATCCCGGTCTAATATGACTTAGTGAATGGGGCTGACACCCTACTCCGTCTGACTTAGCGCCACGGAGACAAGTCAGACTTCTACCTACGGGTGCACCATGACAACAGAAGCTGCCCCCCTCCCTTTCCTTCTTTCCATGAGACGACATGGATTCTTGGACTTGGTTTACATGTTGCTGTCTATCAACAGCGGGATAAGTGGTAGTGGGATAAGAAATAACACAATTTTGTGATATTTCTTATCCCAATTACTTAACACAAATTACAACAACATCGTTATAAACAAAGAGGAGTAAAAAAACTACAGAAAAATCAAAGGTAAAGTGTGTTTATGAGTACCACTGAAATTTTCTGACAACATGTCAAATTTGTGGAAATAGTGCATGAAACAAATTAAACACCCTCCTCCACTTCTGCAACATAAAATTGAAAGAAAGCGTCATATTGTGTGCTTACTATGTCGAATTTTACCACTGCCTACAGAAATCATGAATTTTTTTTTTTTTTTTAAGTACTTATTTCAGGAGCGGAGATGTAAACATTTTTAGAAAAGATAGATGAATTTTTGAAATGTGCAACATGAAATTTTTGGAATGGAAGCATGGAATTTTCTGAATAAATAGTTCTAATATTTTAGAACTGGTAGCTTCATATTTTGAAGTTTCGGAGCGCAATCACCTCTGGATCAAAATTTGGTTTATGTACTTTATAAATGTCCTATAGCACATTTCCTGGTGGTCTAGATAATATCATCATACCATTACATCTTGCAGTGACTCTCAAACTTTTTAATATCTCTTGCTTGACGTTCTTATTAAAAATTTAAATGACTAGCGGACTTTTTTAAACTTTAATAAATTAATAGTTTAAAAAAACTAAAAAAAACACGCTTTTAGAGTTAATCTATCTAAAAAGTAAAAAATAATTGTTAACATAAGAATAAAATGACAGACGAGAAAATGAATGTCGCTGTTCTAAAAGCGTGGGGTGCTCGATATCAATCGTTATAATTTTTCACTAGTTCATTCCGAAATGCAGAGTTAGTGTAAAAATGTCATACAAAGCACCCCACGCTTTTGGAACAGTGACATTCATTTTCTCGTAGAGTCATGTTATTCTTATGTTAACAATTATTTTTTACTTTTTAGATAGATTAACTCTAAAAGCGTGTTTTCTTAGTTTTTTTAAACTATTAATTTATTTTTTACTTTTTAGTTTCATTAACTCTAAAAGCGTGTTTTTTTAGTTTTTTTAAACTATTCATTTATTTTTTACTTTTTAGTTTGATTAACTCTAAAAGCATGTTTTTTAGTGTTTTTAAACTAATATTTAAATGAACTCCCCCGGTACGGAGGAGTGGAACTATAGTTCTTACAATAATGTAATTGTGAGTAAAACAAAGGCTAAATGCGAATAGTCCGTTGTCCCTCTGATCTGATCGCTTAAAGTAGGGCAAAATCGCGCCCAAAGAGTCAGTTACAAACAAACAAACAAACATACAGGTGAAACTAATATAAAAGCGTATTAAAAAGAATCAACTGTTTTCTTTCTGAAAGATGCCTGTAAATGTTTCTTTGCAGCGCTATTAGTGTATATGAGGAGAAACAGATCTCCAGGGGGAAAAGTCAGTTACATACATACAAACATACATGTGAAGCTAATAAAAGTGTATTAAAAATAACTCAAGTGACCTATATATAGGCTACAATTAATGAAACATGTTTTGACAAACAATTATTTATTCAGAAAATGGCAAATCTTAGTTAAAATAAGGTTAATCATTTTTTTTGTAAATTAAGTGTTTCCAAGAAAAATATTCCAGAATCTGCACACAAATATTTAAATAAATCGAAGCCAAATCAAAAATATGGTGGAACAAAATTTTACTAAAACTTCCTTTTTCCACTTGTGGTCTTATAATTTTGTAACACGTACTTTTGCTCCTTTTTTTGTTACATTGCTATTATATTTTATCTAAATGAATTTTTTTACATGTAAGTTATTAAATTTTATTTAAGACTTCATGTGCTGACATGGAATAATTTTGATAAAAAAATATTTCATTAATTATCTAAATAATGAAATGTTTCATGGTCTTATACTTTTGTAACTGTAGCTTGAGAAGCACTCACTTTGAATATATATATATATATATATTTGAGTTAATGATATGGAGAAAGATGATTGCGATATAAAATCGCCAATTTATTGACTTGAATTCTGAAATAACTCTTTTAGATGGCAGCTTCTCGACAAGCCTTTGAAACTGGACGAGTTCAATGCCCTTCCAAAAGTGACTCCGTTTTTCTTCGAATACAATCTGCGAATTCGGTCCCGTCCTCAGAACCCCGTCGTGTTCCGTTTCCAGACAGAGCTTAAACTCACGGCCCACAAGCCCACGAGGTACAAGTACAAACTGTATTCGGTGGAAGACAGGGAGAACGGGGCGCTCAACAATTACGTTTTCTGTCAGTTGAAGGAAGATCGACTTCTGGGATCGTTCTCCATCTGCCCGCCGCTGGAAGGGATGTATTATTTTAAGGTCAGCTTTCTTCTTCAGATTTCTGTATTTCTCTAATTTAGCTCTAGATAACCCCAATCACAAATGAGACGGTTTAATATTTCTTTTATGGTTGTCAGTAGTAAAGAGTCGTATGTAAATGTCTCAACTGACAGGCTTGGTTCATTAGCTTCAACTTGATACCACCGTTGCCACTCAAATAATAAGTATCGCTGCACGCACCTCCAGCACTTATTCTCCATAGAATTTCATGAAGCATCCTATTTCCATCGCACTGAAACCAAGAAATCTAGTGTGGTTTGTAGTTACATGACTTTTCTGCTTCGTAAGCAAGTTCACTGTAGGACATGAACTGCTGAACTTTGGTATGTGTAACAAGGCCTATTTGCTTCATGTTGAAGCAAACGAAATAATCCCGTGTGATATGCTTTTTAGTGTAGACCATAACTTTTTAAATTTAATGGCCACCACTACCCCAAAATTCACTTCAACAGAGATACACATGCACAATTGTTGCTGCAATTGAAAATTTTCATTAAAAACTGTAAGACTTAATGCTAACAACAGCATAAGCCATTTATTACAGATCATATTTAATATAGGAAAAATATAAATTTTTTAAATGCATTATACCGCACAAGTATATTGGAAATAAAAATATAAGCATTGTAAGTGCAAAAGACTTTATAAAATTGGTATTGCACCATTGAATACACCATTCACACTATACCATTGTATTCATACTGTGTGAGAGGTGACTCCTAATATTTTTATAATGTTCTGCAAGCTAACAGAAAGTTTAATTCGTGCATTATTAATACGTCGATATAATAATAAAATTTTTCTGGATTATATTTAAAATTATTTATCGTGCTCGTATATTTCTTAACTATGCTATTGTTTGTATTGCAGGTGTATGCCCGGCCCGAGTGGCAAATGTATGAAGACACCACACTAAAAAATGTAGCCATTTTCTTGCTGGAGTGCTTGAAAGCCAAGAAGCACGTAAACCCCTATCCGATAAACGACGTCCCTTGGGGTCTCGCACAGTCCTTTTATGATTTCAAAATGAAACTGATCGACCAGGTGGGACCCGTTATAGTGACGTGGGGTGGAAAGAGAAAGCTCGCTCTCGAAACATCGACTGTCATGCTCATATCACAACAGGTGATACACCATTTTGTATCGATCTTACTCAATGTGAACAAAGTGTTGTTAAATGTCATGCGATTGAGCGGGAGTCATGCACAATTCAAATAGCAAATTATAATTTATTATTTACAAAAAAATGAAAGTTAAAAGATTTAAATTTGATTCACGAATGCAGTTCACTCCAAGGTTTGAGATTATCAAAGTTCTTGAGTCTACGATGAATTTTAAACACTTGGTCTGCAGCAGACCTTAATTATCACAAGGCGTGATACACGAAACCGCAAGGGGCTCACTCTGGAATCAGGCGGAAACTCCGACCTATCCAATCACTTCAGAGAAAAAAAGAAAAACTACTCTTCTGGTCGGCTTTTCGCAAAATTCTCTTCTTTTAAGCTTAAGTGAGGGAAGTAAGCTTCCTTCCCTCACTTCTCATTGGATTAGAGTAGGTATTTCTCCGTTCATAGTCGATAACAATCACGATGGAACAACTCATGGTGTAGTCCATATTCCATCTGTAATTGTTTCGACCTATGAAGGTCGCGCAGACAATAGCTAATTTCATTAGCTGTTATTACTCACCGAATATCTGCTATCAGATTTGAGTGACAGGTTATTCTCACTAGTACAAAACACAAACTTCATGTAGTACAACTAATGTAGTTATACTACATGCAATTAATGTTTTGTACCCACAATACTGCTTGTCTGCTGTCATATTTGAGTGATGGGTTGTTATTATGTACTTGTCAAAGAATATACATTCCACTCTCCTGGGAATGAAATGCCAAAACTCTTCTCATGACGAAAAAATGCTACAATAGCAATGATGGTGATCTAGGAAACTTAAGTGATGAATCAAAGGAGTATTGTTCTTATTCTAATGTGCAATCCGAATGGCTAAATTTATATTTGAATTTCTAAAATAAATACTAAAAAACGAGATAAAAACTTATTGATCATTATTTTAACAATTTGAACAATCTTATCAAAAAGAACATTGCTGTGAAACAAAACTCTTTTTTGAAAAACACTGATCCTTTAAGAGGTTAGCGCCTTGATGGCCAATTGGCTAGTGCTCTGGCCATTGGTACCACAGGCTTTTCAGGTTCGAATCCTGGCTGTGGCATGGATAGATATGTGGTTCGAAATTCACGTTAAACTGTAGGTCCCGGTCTAATCAGTCCAAAGTGTGCACAAAATAACCATGCAACGACGAACCAAATCAAACCTTTAAGAGGTTGATGGATACCAACAAAAATATGCATGCAAACACTTATGCCAATCTCAAAAATAAGTAAGTCTTTATAATTTCTTGTTATAGTTGATGGATTCTAACAATAAGGAGATGGATACCAGAGCAATCATCAGCCGAGAAGACTCCGATACCCGAATCTCCTTTACCATCACTCCCCCAAGGATAGGCTACTACAAGCTCCTCATCTTCGGACTGCCCAAGCCCAAGCTCAAAGGAAAATGGAGGCTCCCTCTGCTGGCCACCTTCCTTATCGACTGCAAACTCACCAAGAATCCCGGAGACGACGATCCTTACAACTCCAACGCAAAGAAGGACACGAAAAAAAGGAAAATGCGAGTGCCCACTGTGAGGTGAATGGAATTACCCGACACGCACTGCAAAAAGAAATGGCTTCTTGCATCGTTGAGAGTGCTTGGATCGCACTTCGGGCAAGGACATTGATCTTGGATTAATCGTTTGTTACTTTTGCTTCTTTACAAAATATTCTGTCAGTTAATAAGATAGACGTGGTATAAGTTAAAATTAGGCCAGAAGATGCAAACGATTTTGGGAGGATTGAAACAGATTGATATGCAATATGTGCGAATAATTCATTACAAAATAAGTTTGGAAGATTTTTTAAAGATTACATAATACTTATTCGTAAAATTATTCACAATGAAATCAGTACTGATATATTCCAGATCTGAATTTCGTGCAAATCGATTCAGATATTACTATGTATCATTCAATGAAGTCACAAGAACTGAAGTGATCATTATTTAATATGAATATTTTTATATTAAAAAATATTTCTTTATAATAAAAAATTTTCATTTCGATCTTATGAAAGATTGCTAAAATACCATCTCAAATGTTTTTTTTTATAATGTTACAATATATTACAATTCCCCATATGAGATTTCAGACATAAAAGGCTTAAGCAAATGATAAAAATTCACTACTAAAAATATAATTATTTAAATTCTAAATTATTTATTAAGGTGCTATTATGCAGATGAATGTAAAGTTCTGATCTAATCTCTTAATGGTGTTATAAATCATACTGAAATTTTTCTGAGATTCTTAAAACATATTTTTGAACATCAATGTGAATAATTCTTTAGAGAAATTACATTTTCATGATAAAATTTGAAATAACTATTATCATGAGAATGTAATTTTCAATTAATTTGTAATTTGAAATTGATTGTTTGAATAATTATTATTCAAACAATTGATATCAATTTTCCCTGTATTTTATATAAAATTTCTTAAATATATTAAGGTCATTACTTTGCTTTGATATAAAAATTCTAAGAAACTTTTTTAATATATTATTAATTTTATAATCCACAATTTTAATTCAGAATTATTCCATCCATATTATTAAAATGTTTCCATATTATTCCGTCCATAAATATTTATTATATTCAAATTCAAATTATATTAAATAATCAAACTACATGCTCATTATTTTTCAATTATTTTCAGAATAATTTTCTTTGTCATAAAGAAGCATTTTTATTTAATTAATGTATATTTATTTTCCAACTAATAAATTGTTACTGTAAAGATCAACGTCCAAGGAGTCAATAATACCCAAATCTTAATTAGAATGAACGCGAAAGCACGCGAGTAATATAGTTTTCAATGTGTACTAGGATGGTAGTAAGTGTACTAGAAAGCAAATTGTAACAGATCGATTATTCAAGAGGAATCTCAATTTGTTATAAAAAAATCTATGACAAGGAATCATATAATTATCCGTACTAAATTTATTTTCCTTTTTAAATTCAATACTTAAGCACTGAAAAAGGCTGATAATTTGTTATCAATGAATGCTAGTGATTCCCCCCCCTCCTTCTCAGATTTTGCAATACCTGCAGCAGTATGTTGAGAACAATTTTATAAGATTTTATTTTTGATTGTAAAAAAATATTATGCATATTTATTTAAGGACTTTTCGGCTATAAACATTAATTATTTCCTTCAGAGTAAAATTTCAGAACTTTGGGGAAATATTTGTTTTTGAAATGGTATGTCAATGTATTATTCTAAAGGTAATTATTTAATTGAATGCAAATATGAGAAATTCCTTTTTAATTTACTTTATTTCTGGCATTACAAATCTTGACTCCTCTAAAAAGTTCCAATTATAATATAGTTATTAAAATATAAAAGTCTAGCTGTTACATCTTATAATGATGGCTATTAGTTCTTATATTTTATAGAAATTGCCATATTTTGCCTCCAAAAACATCACAGATAAAAACTTATTTTGAATAAAATGGCATTTAATACAAATTCAAAAAATGATTAACTTTATTTTTGATTTTACTAACATCACATCATTCTAAAATTTATCTTAAAAATAGAATATTACAATGTAAGAGAATATGAATTTCTTATTCAGCAAAATTTGCTATTTTAAAAATGAGAGATGTAAGTTTAATGGAAAAGTCTTGTGTAAAAAAAAAACCATAAAATATCATTTGGTTTCTAATTTTTTTTTTTTTTTTTTTTTTTTTTTTACAGCTATAATTATAAAGGTTATGATAAAAAGATCTGATACAATTTTGCTCTAGAGCTATAGATGTTAAATAAACTAATAGTGCTTTTACGTTTCAAATATTGTAAAAAGTTTTGTAGCTGAATATGAATATTAGAAATTTAAATATATTTTTCATACTTAATCCATCCATTATTTATTTCAATTGAAACAAAATAAATTAACTACATAACATTTATGTATACGAGATATAATGTGAATATAACCAACTTATTAGGCTAGAATTCATTGCAATAAACAGTTGGAAAAATATTAAAATGAATAAATTCAAGTTAACTAATAAAAATACTGCCTTAATTTTTCATATTTAAATTGGAAAGTTTTTTTTTCTTTCCAAGATGAAAAAAATAAAATTGATAAAATTAATCAAATGCATATTTTTCAGAAAATTAATGTTTTGCAATTTTGTTTGTAAAAACTTTGTATTAGAAATATTAACATAGAAATTTGCAGTAACTTGAAATTAATTTTAAATAAGAAAATAATGGTTTGAAATTCTTTAAAGCATGTATATTTATTTTTAGTTGAGTTTCATTTACATATTTATTTCTCAAAATAACTGTAAAAGAATGTGTTTTAACTCTACGAATTTTTTTTTTCTTTTTTAAATTTCTCTGTACATAATTTTAACATCATTGTTGTAGATATAGTCATATAAATGTAAATAAATTTGAATGAATCTGTATAAGCACAAAAAGTGCTAACAAGCCCTTACATATTCCGTCCATGCTGAATAATAAAATTTTTAATTAAAACTAAGTAATGTGTCATATTTTATTCTAGCTTCATTTATAAGACACTTTTAACTACATACATTAATTGCCATAGATATTATAACATTTAAAGTTATGAAAACTGTTTTCATATAGAGTTGTATTTTCTAGCAAGTTATCACTTTTCATTAAAGTATAATTTCATATCAATGAACTTTTGTTTAAATCTGTTTTTTTGTTTGAACTTTAAAAATAATATGCATATCATACACAAAAATTATTTAAATTTTAATGTTTAAAAAAAAAATCGTTTACTTTTCAGTTAACTTTCACAATTTTTATTTGAAATTTTAGTAATGAAAAAGCTTTTAATTAATTTTTACAAATAAAAAAATACTTTTATATTACATAAACTTAATATCAATGAAATAATTAATTTCAATCAAGAAAATGGAATAAAAGGATAAACTAATGCATTAGTTATGCATTATGATAGAAATGATTAGAATATAATATTAGACTAATGCATTTGAATGAATAAAAAAAATATTGAATATGAAAGATTTAGATAAATGAAATATCCATTCAAATTTTTGGAAATTTAGAGTGGAAAAAATTAGACTACTCCACACACATAACTTCCCAGCAAAATTGCAACATAAAATTTAAAAACAAATATCACATGGCCCGCTAAATGTTTTTTGTAATTTTGCAACATACTAATATGTTGTTTTTTATTGCTGCCTTCAAAAGTTTTATGAAATTTGAAAAGCATAATTATTTTAAAGATGGAGAAATTAACATCTTTAGTCAACATAAGATATTTCCAAAATATGTAACATGACATTTTTGAAATGGCAATAAGAAATATTCAATATTAAAAGGCCAAAATTTTGGAATAAGTTTCAAATTGCAAGAAAATCCAGATCAGTCATCCCAGAATACCAGTTTACATATCAAATTACTCAAAAGGAGAGATCATGTACATCATCCATCATCAATTTGATTGCAATTTATGTATATCTCAGGTCTGATGCAAAAAGAAAAGGAACAAGAAAAAGGTTGGGAAAAATCCTGTTTGCACAATAAACTTTATCTTTGATTTGCTTTAAAAATACAACAGTAGAGCAGAATGTTGATTCAGTAAAGCTGAAATAATATTTTCTCTGGATAATCATCCTGTTGGTGATAGTTTTTGAGATTTTATGCAGTGGAATATTAGATGCTTTTTGAACAAAGGTAAGGTTAAGCTGTCTTTTGTTCCTACATGAAAAATAAACTATAATAATCTTCAAAAAATGCTTTTAAATATGATAGTAAAATATTGACACTATGACAAGCACATTAAACAAATGAATGACATAAACATCCCATGATGAAGAATATCAATGATTCCTCATTTTTAAACAGTTTCTGAACGTCAGTTTTTCACCATAACAGAAAAACAACTATCATTTAATCCAATTATGTTTAATAGAAATATTTTCCTTTTTCAACAATTTTACAGCAAAACACAGTAATTATAGATTCAACATTGTTAAATTTATATGATAGGAATATCTGTGCTTATGCAATTTTAGAGAACTTTTTTTTCTCTCTCAACAGTTATTTAATTTTAGACCATAAGAAAGTTTGCTTCATCTATTGGTAATTTAACAAATTTGCAATTAAAAAAAATGTCATTTTGAAGACTTTAAGATACAGTCAAGGTAAGAAATTTTTTAGAGAAATATACAGCATCACTTTACTCGTCTATTTGTTCTCTTTCTGTATGAGTCTCCTTTTAGAAAAATAAAGTAACATTAACATTTGTTTCAGCAGCCTCAAACTTTTTTTATGCTTTAATGAACCATTATATTTTGATAGCATGGATTTATTTGCAATGTTGGGTACTTTACAATGATAACAGTAACTGGGGCCTTTATAGTTTTTATCATATTCTAGTCAATGATTAAATTCTGTTTCAGTTTCACTTTGAAATACTGAAGATGACATTAATGTTTTCTTGTCTATATTTTGTTATATAGTCTCGTTTCATCTTGAATTAAAATGTATTTATCAATTATAGCTAGCGTAAATTTATCAGCACTCTTTAAACAACACAAATCAGCAAAAGGAAAGAAGCAGATGGTCAGTTTATATTTTTATTTAATGCAAAATTAATGTAGAAAACATAATAGAGAATAGTCAATGTTTAATCTAACTATTTTGCTCTAATAAAAGTATAATATAACCTCAATAAATAGTACTTCTCACTATACAATTATCAAAATGAATATAAGCGAACTATTTCCTCGATACTCAAACCCCAAGTTATTCTATAATTTATGAAATAAAAACCAAAAAGTAAAAGCACACGATCTCAGGAGGGAGGGGAAACATCCCAAACCTTGGCAGACCTGGTTCTAGGACTAAGATAACTGGCCATAGTAAGACCCATCTTTCAATAAAATACTGTTAGAAAAATGTAAACACTTTTATACTATTAAAGTATTTCACTGAAAAACCACTTCATAACATAGTGGTTAACATAATTCATAGCTTCAAAGGATATGAATTTCAATGTCCATGGGGTTTTCTTTTCATTTTAATTTCGTGCATCATGCTTGCAAGTATAAGTAATACTGCAAAATTACATATATTAATAAGTATTTTCTACTACAGAATAATGTTATGTACTTTCTACTTCCCTTTATACATTTTTTTATTTTACCAATTGAAAAATCTTGTGAAACTTTTTACTGTTGTCTAATTTTGTTTTTTAATGTACTTGTTTCTGGTAAAATATTCATTGTAACAATCAGAATGAAACAAATGCATCAAAAACAGAAAACTCATTCTTATTCTCTTTGGAATGCTGTAATTTTGAGAAATTGTAGAATTGGTGAACAAAAGTTACTGAAACAGGAACAAGAAAAAAAAAAAAAAAAAAAAAAAAAAAAACATGAAAATATAGAATGAGAAAGTTAATGAGTTCAGTAAGAAAAGAATGAAGATAATGTTCATGAATGTGAACAATCTGTTTCCCAGTCGGTGTACTCTAAAAATTTGTTTAAATACAAATTCTGCATATGCAGTGTTCTAGTTGCTGTGAAACAATGATTTTCCTGTTTTTACTATGGATATCAGATATCAACCTAGATCTTGCAATACTTTATAATCAGATAAATATAATCCTATATAACTAACATTGATCATAAAGTAATCTCAAATGTAAATTTTCCCTATTTCCAATATTCATTTGTTGCATCGAACACAAATTTTCAAAAAAATGGATATATTTGGGAAAATTAATAGTTCAATTTTCACACAATTGATCATTATAGATATAAGTACACTTCTAATAAAAAAAAAACTTAAATTTGTTGTTACTTATAAAGAACATGCAAAAAATTTAAATGGAAAGGATAGTAACAAATGATAATAAATCCACAATCTTCATATTGTTAATTTACAATAACCAGTCCTCCTTAAAATAACTTTCAGTTCAGAGAATTAATAATAGGAATGTTTAAAGCTAAATTTTCTCAAAAATTAATCGGAGATTGGCCCTACTATTTTGTCTCGTTAACATCTTAGTCATGACTTATACATAGATCAAATTAAAGACAAAATTCATGACCCAGGAATATTAACTATCCTTTAATATATTAGACTATAATCCAAGTGAAGTCATGTCTTTATAATTCCATGATTGTTTGCAAAAAACTAACTTCAAAGATTTTTTTTTTTTTTTAAAGATACCTATCATTTTAGTGTAATTTTGGCACCATCAAATATTTGTTTTCTTTTTTGGTATATTATTTCACCTTTCATATATTTTGAGATAAATTTTTCACAATTAATTAAAAGGTGGCCTTATAGTTAGAATTGTATGGAAAGCATAATCAGTGAAAAACAAATTGATAATAGAAAAAATGAAAACCTACATAAATTATGAAAATTCACATAAAATATTTGAAAAACATTCATTAAAAAAATCAGCAACTATTTATAATTTACACTTATTAGGACATATTATTAATATGAAAGATAGAAAAACTTATTATGATAGAAACAGAAATTAATTAATATACTTAAGGGCCATTTCTGAATGTTCTAAAATTGAAGCATTGAGTTGAATAAAATAAATTTACACTCATAAAAGGTATAAAAGTTTTATTAAAACTAAATGTACAAAAGGAAGTGTTTTATGACACTTATGCAAGCTGATTTTCTACAATTTAAAGAAATTTCTTAGTCCAATCAGGAATACAAAAAGATAAAAAAAATACAAAAATATACAAGTGTTGTAATGATAAAGCAATTTCTTGCTATTCTTATTTCTCATTTCAAGATGTTGGAATTAAATCTTATGGTAAATGAGATGGAAGAAAATTTCTATCCACATCATCAAAATACTCATGCTTCATGGCCTCCAAGGCAGTAATTCTTTTGCCAGGATTATAAACTAGCATGCCCTGAAAATAAAATGTTTTGGATAAAAATAAACATAGTTAGCAATCTTGAGTAATGAGAATTACAGGTTTTTTTACCATAGGAATTTTTTTAAGAAACCATTAACGATGGCAATATTTTTTAACACAAATGGAATAGAGTTTTTTCAATACATTTTTTAGTTACTGTAATTCTAGAACTTGAAATTCGAGATTGATGATTGAATGATTCCCCCCCCATCCAAAAAAAAAAAAAAAATTTCCTAATCAATGTAAGCATTTGGGGCATCCTCAATATGCTCTGAGATAGCCTCAAAATTCAGAAGACTTTAAAGGAAGTTTTTAAAAAGATTTATCTATAATTTTTCTTAAATATATAGGATTGACAGCTCATAATTAGTATCATAATTTTCGATATCATTCAAATCAAAATGCATGAGAGCCAAAAATAAATATTAACTTAAATATTCATGAATGTGAAAATGTATGGCTTTGATAAAAAAAAAAATATTAAAAAATAAGTAAAATTTTTAAATAAATGTACAGTTACAGATTAAAAATAAATTTAGTTATGCAGATTTCAGGTACTTGTGGGCAAACTGAAGAATTTATTTACATACCTGCAGCAAATCATGACCAACAGCTCCCAGTCGAGAAGTAAACACAGTTAAGGAATTTTCTTTCCAATTTGGGAATGTACTCTTGAAATCTGGCATTTCAGATACACCTGGCCAGATTTTATCATTAGGTGTGCCTAAAGTTCTAAGGACAAAAATAAAAAGAATTAAATTATTTCTCCTTTATAATATATTTTTCCCAAAGGAAATATCAGATCATTAGTGTATGTTGGATAATTTAATTCCCACATGGACTTAAAACAGAAAAGAATATTAAAAAATGGACTTAAAACAGAAATGAAAATAAACAACTATTTCACTCAGATGAAAACAGCTTGGATATATAGAGAATATTAAAAAATACTAAAAAATGGATGTTATATAGAAGAAATTAATTCTGGTAACTATGATTCCTGTCAATTGTCTGAAAGTATGAAAAAGCGGAGGAATGATATTCACAGTGGGCAACTGGAATAAGAAAGGAAAGCTATCTAATGAATGAGTTTTAGCTTATTAAGGATATTTCAGAATTAATATGATTATTGCTTTTTTTCAACTAGGAACACTTGTGAATGCTTGATTGAAAATGTATTTTGATCTTTGCTTTAATTTTAGTATCTAGGATTATATGGGAGGAGTGTATTGATGAGTTTGTTTTTAGTATGTGGCAATTTATTGTAAAACATTTTGCTTTGATTTTAAATTCAAACTAGAGTTGGCTCAAGTTTTAAATCTGTGTAAAAATTCCCCAAAGAAATAGTGAGGAACATTAATAATTTTGAAAATATGTAAACACAGTAAAACTTGCAATTATTTGAGGTAATGCCATGTATATAAAAACATGTCTAATGAATTTGTAGATAGTTTATATCTAATCTTGAGATTGCTGTATCTATTGATCTCTGAATTTAAAAATTTTTGAATATATATATATATATTTTTTTGAGGTTGACTCTTTAAGTACTTGTATTCATTAACCAATGAAATTTCTTTATCAAAAGATTTTTATTAAAGATGGATTGTTTATAATTATTCTATTAGTTAAAAGTAAACCTAATTTTTTTTCATTTATTTTAATTTTCCAATCTACAAGCTAAAATTTGTAATTTATGGGTTTGAAAGCAATGTATGGATTCTTCTCAAATGCCTTTCAACAAGACTTATTTAGAATACTAGTATTAGTTCAGCTGCTTGCTTTTATCATATAAACAGATAAATTTAATATGACTATAGAAATGACTATTGGAAGTGTCAATCAATGAATAAAGTAAGTAAAACAAGCTCTTAAAAACAAAAAATTAGAAAAGTATCTCTAGGATTATTGATAAAAACAAATATGGTAATTAATTTTAATTTATAAATTCGTGTTTTTTTAACCTTTATGCTAATTCAATTAATTGTTTGATAAAATTATAGTGAATTTTTCTTTTATGAATATTTTAATGAAAAAAAAAATAGAATATATTTAAATGACAAGTTATTTTATTTTTAACTGTTAAAATCATAAATTTTAGGTGTCATTAATAAGTACAAGAGTATTCTTGACAAATATTAATGTTAAATTAATTTACAATTATAATTCTATCTAAAAAATCAAAATTTACATTGCAATTATTATTTTTAAATCTTCAAAAGGCTTATTTATAAAAATTAGAAATCTCCACTCGAATTTATAAAATAAAATTCATCAGTTAAAAATAAAATTAAAAAATAATTTTTTTTAATTTAGAAATATATGGTTTGTAATACATCAAATTAAACCAATTCTAATAAAGAAAAGAAACCTAACCTGAAAATTCTGTACAATTGATCAATTTCAGAATCTCCACGAAATAAAGGTGTTTTGTTCGACATTTCAGCAAATATACAACCAATACTCCACAAATCAACAGGTGTTGAATATCTTGGAGAACCAAGCAACACTTCTGGTGCTCTATACCAAAGAGTGACAACTTCATGAGTGTAAACACGAACTGGAACTCCAAAAGCTCTAGCAAGACCAAAATCAGCAATTTTTATAACTCCCTTTTCATCAATTAGAAGATTCTGTGGCTTTAAATCTCTATGCAAGATTCTGCGACGATGGCAGTACAAGATAGCATCAATTATTTGGTAGAGATAGCTCTGTAATAGTAAAAAGGGTAAAAATTACTTATCAATAATAAAAATAATTTTAATAATTGCTAACATTCAATCAGGAAAAATTTATCAAACTAAAAAAAATGCATATGTATAGTTATATATATATATATACTTTTAATATTATAGTGTGAATTTCAATTAAAAAAAATTAATACAAATTTTTCCCCCTTTAATTAAACTACTGCCTAAAATTTGTTATTCTTTACATGTATTAAACTGCAGTTTATATTTCATTTTTTATGAAAGTGATTTTTACTATGTATATGAAATATTGGGTAATCAAAATAAAAGTCTTCTACCCTGTACACTTCAGTTAGTGATTATAATAGTTTATAACACAATGATTAAAGTTGAAAACTTTTTAAAATGATTCAATTTTAATGAATTGGTACTTTTAATAAGCAGTTATTATATAAAAAAATTTCTTGTTTTCCAATAATTTTTTCAAACAAGCAAAGAACTTAAATTACATCAAAATTATACAAGATCAATAATTTGAGCTACTTTGCAAAAGGATAACCTGTCAAGTATTAATGGCTACATTAAAAATAAAAAATTAACAGAATTTATATTTTGGGAGACTTTGAAGTTATATTTAAAAATGATAAATTACTTCATATGATATCCTATTAATATAGATTTATCAAAAATATACAAAAAAGAAACAATACATGATTTATTTTATACATTATAATTAATATTGTAATTGAAATAAGCAGCAATCTAACATTTTGTTGAAACTAAATACATATAAAGATATATGCATGTATGAGTTTTATTAATATACATGATATAAAAATCAGCTAAAAAATAAGTGCTCTTCAATCGTTATATAGCTATAGCCGTGCTAGATTATCAATTTTGTTGGTTTATTCAGTATCAATAGTGTTAACAGAAATTACAGATAAAAAATTATATATTAAATGCTTTTAAGTACATTTTGATAATGTGTAGATAAAAATGTAAGACAAAGTATTTCATCATTTTGGCAACTACAAAATAAAATTCATACATTGAATCTTGATTTATTTAGGCATTCCTGTATTGATAAAAAAAAAAAAAAAAAAACACAGAACAACTACCTGCAAGGATAATTAAAGCAAGTTACAAAATACTTTTTAAACAAGTGTTGGCTCATGTGTATCTGATATAGAGTCGCTAATTATGATTCATATGTGTAATTCATAATGATTTTTTTAATTATCTTTTGAAAAAGCTTTATGAATACCCACACCTATGATTTCTATGTTATACAGAAATGAAAATTGGCTGTTATAATGAATACTAATTGAAATTGCGAACAATGCTATATTACAACCTAGTGGTCAAGATCTACAAATGCCCAAATCCATATAAGAAAATCAACGAAAGGGTCGATGAATCATAAGCAAAAGGGTTTATTAATGTTGAATTATAGAGAGTCAAAACTATTGAATATTGGATTAAAAAAATGTCTACTGTAATATGTAAATAAATGAACACCAAACAAAAGTTAATAAGCTTCAATTGGCTGTAATAAAATGAGAAAATTTAAAAAAAAAATAATAATAATAATACTTTTTAAAATTTTAATATTCTATAAAAGATTAATTTAATTATAATAAAATAAACAAAAAGAATTAAGGATAACATTTCAACATTTTTTACACGCCATTTATTTTATTAATATATGTAATATCTTATTGGAAAATCCTAGAAATTGAGAAAATGTCTTGATTATTTAGCTTTAAACTGATGAATGTTCAGTATACTAATCGAGAACTTTACACACAATCAGAATAAATGACACAAAAATAAAATGAAGTATTTCATAAATGTACGTTTTAATTAATTTAACCTATTAAACATTACATATGGCAGATTGAGCTATTATGGATCATACGCAACAACAGATATATGGTATAGCAAACAAGTTCTTAAATGCATAGCAATCCAAAAATATTGCTTAACCAGTTAAATACTGAAAAATATATTTATTAAGTATACATTACCTTCACCAATGCTTTATCCATAAACTTTCCATTGGGTATACTGTCAAGATATTTCTTTAAGTCCATGGAAAGAAATTCAAAAACAAGATACAGTCTGTTATCTTGCAAAAGTACATCTAGAAGCCTGTATGAGAAATGTTTAATATGTATTATTAAAGCTTTTAAGGAAGTTCAGTACTTTTTATATTGATAATGCTAAAATGACTATTACTGATGTACTATACATAGAATCATGAACTTTTTTTGTATATTAAATATAAATATTATAATGAAATGAGCTTTTGAGAAATTATTCATTTGTTTTTTGTTTTTTAAATCTTTAACCAAAGGGAACTTGAAAATTCTCCCTTACTGTAACTAAATGACATAAAACTAACAATTCTGGAAATATTGATAAAAATTTATTTCTATATAATCTAGAGCACAATCTATGCCAGCCAAAGGTGCCTGCTACTATGCAATCATGAAAAAAAAAAATTATTTAAGTTTTAGATAAAATGTAATATAAATTTTTTATATAGTTACTAATTAGAGAAATATAAGTTTGTTTATCACTTAAATTAAAATTACCAGACCGGGTATGACCGGAATTGCCTCAGTTTTAAAATATGGTACAGCCAGTTTGTCCCAGTTATTTGATAAAAATTAAAAATTTGTCAAATGTAATTAATGTTTCCTGTTCTAATACAATGATAATATTAAAGGAGTGATTGCCTTCTACAAGAAAAACAAATCATTTCCATACTTTATGTCAAATCAAAGTATCACCTACCAAAACGCTTTGTGTTGCAGAATACTACCCTTCAGATACATGATGTAAATGGTTACAAAAATTGTTACCTTTATTTGAATAGCACCTTTTGAACAGTGTCATTTCAGGCCATACTAAAAAAATTCTGATTTCATTCTACTAAAGTAGGTTGACTCAGTAAATAAAGGCAGAATTCTAACGAGATTTGTAAATTTAATTGAAGAAATAAACTCAATACCCAAAATCAAAATTTTGCTAAACTAGCCTTTCACTGGTTGGTGGATTTAGGTTTTCTCACAGACATAATTGGGGAAATTGAATTATATAAATTTGAAATTGCAGGGAAAAAACAAAC
The DNA here is from genome assembly GCA_021605075.1 of Caerostris darwini. Classification (NCBI taxonomy): domain Eukaryota; kingdom Metazoa; phylum Arthropoda; class Arachnida; order Araneae; family Araneidae; genus Caerostris; species Caerostris darwini. The sequence continues at coordinate 384,957 of BPLQ01001154.1, forward strand.
AAATAACTTTAATGTTAATGTCTGTTAAGAAACTTAAAGATTAACTGAATGTAGATATATTATTTCACTTAAGCATTACTCATATTAACCCTTTGCACTCAAAGTTTTTTTTCATTTGTATTACCAGTAACTCGAAGCGATTTTAGTGAAAAGATCATATTCACATGTAAGTTTGATATATGCATTATTTATATTGTTATTTGCATTGTCTCCATAGCGGAGCCCTCAAGCTTGAAGACAAATTTTAAATGGCTCCGATCTGGAGTGCAAAGGGTTAAGTTATCAGAATTCATATTAAGTCACATGTGCATTTCCCTACATGAAAAAAAAATGATAGACAAAGCTGAAATGGACTCTTCATTTGTTCTCAACCCTTAATTACTCAAGATCAGTTTGAAGAATGATTTCAACAGCTATTAAACTGTTATCAAGCACAATGATCACCTTTTTCATCAATCCTTTTAATTCAAGTATATAGCTGCATATATTATTTAAGTAAGAACTGAAGAACTTTAACTAGAAAATGTGGATCTTCGAAATGACATTGTCCTAAAATGTAATGCATCAGATAAACACTTTTGGAATACAGATAAAAGAAACAAAATTAAATTCTTGAAAAAAGTATTATACAAGACAAACTCCTTTTTTGGTTCAATTTGTGTGAAATAAAATGTAAGTACAAATCTCGACATTCAGATAAACATCTTGATGGTTGCTTATGAGCAAGAACGTCATCATTACTCTCCGAATTACAAAACAATAGATAATGAAATGCAATACCAAAGGTCGCATTGACTAAGGATTACATTTTTATATCAATGAATTTAAAATTATTGTGTCTGTACTTTTTATTAGTTACAAATTTACATAAGAATACAAATAATAATTTTTATATCTTAAAATTATATTTTTAGAATATTAGTGTTATTAACTGTCAACCAATAAATTGACCTACAAAAATAAATGGGCCAGTCACCTCAAAAATATTCAAGAATGTGCTCTAAAAATGTTGATCTAATGAAAGTTTCTCTAAAGAAAGGTTGGGTATCTCTGATGAGTGTATAAGACATTTATATATAAAGAGTTAAAACTATGTTACTATAGTTTTGTAGAAAAGGTTCATAGAAATTTGAAAATCAGATATTTGCATTTAAAGACAAAAATGAAAAGTTATAAAAATTAAAACATTCAAGATTCATGTATGATATTATTATATTTTGACTGTCACCTTATAACTTATTTAACATCTTTACTTTTATTTGCAAAATGATTGTACTTTACTTTTAAAAATCCTTTTATTATGTTTTGAAAGAAAAAGACTCAGATATCATGTCTAAGCTTCTATTAAAATTTAAGCTCCAATAATTTTTCTTATTGAATAGAATCAGATATTTCAATAAAAGAGCATCAATTTTTCCTAAATTTGTTTTTGATATGAAAGGCAGTATTACATTATTAACATTCTTTTTAAGCACTCTGGGTAATATATTGTCTAAAATTGGCTGCATAAAATGTATAGAATTTTTTTTTTTTGTTATGTTTGTAAAATTTTCCCTGTGTTTATTTATACCTAATGCTTATAAAATTATCCAAAATAATGGAAATGATCAGAAAAATGATTATTTCTGCCCTTTAAATTAATTTTTAATAGTGAAAAGTAATGCCTCATTAGAAATGTATTGAAATAGAGAATATTTTTCAATAATAATTTCAATTTCGTTTTTACCCTCTAGGGTACTGAACTCCCTTAAAAAACCTCTTGATTGCATACCTACATCTAAAAAGTATCATAAATTCTCATTAAATCTTTTGGCTAAATTTTATTACTTAATTTAAATTTACTTCATTTCCAAACAAGCAGGAAAAAAAAGTTTAATTCTCACACACACACACAAAATTTCTAGGATTATTTTTAATTTAAAAATACAGCCACATATTCACAAATAATATAAGGAAATTTAAAATTCTTAATATTATGGAATAATATTTTATAGCTATAGCAAAGGAAAACAAATTAAAGAAGCATAAATTTAAAAACAAATTAGACATTCATTTCATTTTTTTTAAATCTATGAAAGCAATCAAGAACACGAATTAGCTGATGAAATATTATGAATAAAATGTAATGAAAGCCTACCCAACTATATTAACATGCTTCAGCTCTCTTAATGATGATATCTCTCTCAGTGCAGTTGATGGCACTCCTTCATCCTCATTCTCAATTCTTATCTTTTTTAAAGCAACAGTTTTACCGGTTTTCCTATTTTTCCCCTTATAAACAACACCATATGTACCTAGGTAAAAGATAGCAGAAAATCAAACATTTGAATTCACCAATAAAATATATAATAATTCAAACATTTAAAGAGCTTACTGTATAGCTCTATTAATCTTGTGGAAAATTGCCAAGTCAGACAGATTAAAAAAGAACAGCATTATAGGATAGGAAAATATCATTTAAGAGGCATTTTAATTACAATAAGATGAATTTAAATTTCTAATAATCAAAATTTTAGAATACACATTAAAAGAAAAAATAGATGAAAAAATTCCACATTAACTATTGTACTTTTTAGATAATAAATGTTTTTTCTGTTATACCCATAGTATAGAGTATTAATTTAAAAACAGTTGAGAAAGTTATTAAAATATATTACTTTTCTTTGAATTTAAGGCTTAAGTACTGTCCCTAAATAATAATAGAATGATTAAATAATAAGGTATATAATAGCTGAAAAGAATAACATTAAAAACATTCATTTAGAAATAAGTTTCGTGTGATTAAGAAAGATCAATCAGTAATATTCATATATTTTTAAATATGTAGCATTCATAAAATTAGAACTAAACATGTACCAATAATTATATTTTTAAGTCACAAGACACATTAAATGATTTATTTAGAAATGCTGCAAGAATATATTACAATCAGCAAACATAAAAATTTAAGCTGGGAGGTTTAAAATATTCGTTACCAAATGTTAAAACCAAAATCACTTATGCAAAGCTTTTAAGATGTCTGAAAATTTATAAAATATAATTGTATTCAAAGTAGATTTTTAATTTAAGGCATTCATCTTTTATAAATGTATAAAATAATGCTTAACTGGAAAATTTGTTAAAAAAGCATTACTTGAAGATTCACTACTTTGAATTTTAGGACTGAAGCATTTTAAGTTAGAAATAAATCTTATATAACAAGAAGATAGAAAATGATAAATTATTTTAAGATTACATTTTAAATATCTGATTTGGGATATTTAATACATTTGTTTCATTTTGATTTTTATGTTTTATGAATGGTTTTACTTTATATTGATAAACCTCTACTAAGTAACAAAGTATATATAACTTCTAATTGTGTTAAATTGATTTACATTAAACAAACATTATATCTAAACAATAAATTTACAAATCATCTTATACATTAAGCACACAAGTTTCATAATGTTCATACTTAATAAAAGTGACTTAGTATTTCAAAATTTATCAAAAGTGACAAATACATCTTTTTCTAAAACCTCTTAAGATTTCACATAAAATTTACTTTAAATTTCAGAAATTTAAAAAATATTTGATACTTATGAATTAATAGTACGCCAGCAACTTGATTGCTGCCAACCAAGTTTTGTTTTGAGCAGAAAATCGGACAATCAATCATTGATATTAGTACAAACTGAGAGTAATATGAGCTATCAATTGTTGACATGTAGTTAATTTGAAAATGCTAAATATTTAAATGTTGCTTAACTTTTTAAACAATATTTTTAAATGTATTTCAAAATTAATGTGAAGGCTCTATTGCTGCTTGATCTAGCTTCTATTATTACTCTATTAAAATCTCCTTGTTAAAAATTTAAGCATTTCTACATAGTATTATTCAATGCAATTAATTCATTGTGAGAATTTTTTATGAATTCAAGAAATAAAATTTTGTAATGCTTCAATGTATTAATAAATCTAAGTTTACAAGTCAGCATAATAGAAAAATAATTACAGATGTTCAGTGATTGCAAAGTACAGGTTTTGTTTTCAGGTTAAGAAAAAAAACAAAAACAAAAAAAAGCACATACCTTCTCCGATCTTTTCTACTTTTATGTAATTTTCCATGATGAAATCTGTAGAGAAATATCCTTTTTTTAATAATTTAATTATAAATCATTCAATTTCTATTTTTCCGTATTTTTTAGTACGGAAAATTTGTCAATCGAAAGTAGATTATAATAAAAGAAACAACGGATATATTTAATCACAAGCTGATCACAGGTCTTTTAAACAAGGATTAAATCATAATTTATAATTGCAGAAAAGAAAAAAATATTTTAATACAAACAATTGACGATTTTATTTCAAATATATACTATCAATTCTTAAAAATATCAAAATTAAACTGGCTTAATAACAAAATAAAACAAACAACTCAAAATAAACACAGAAAATTTAACTTAAATATAAACGAAAACAGCACATTTTAAAATTATTCCAAAATTATGATTTAATAAACATTAAGTTACACAATAAGCCTAATATTACAAATAAACATGAATGAAATTAAACGAAACATTAATATTTAATGAAATGAAACGTAAATCTTATGATGAAAGCCTATTTGATCACAGGTAAAAATATATTTTTATGAAGCACTTAAACATTGATTGATTAATTAAATAAATTACCTAATCAAAGACTCAAAAATACGGACAATTCTTGTTTTTCGATTATAAATATCACCAGTTAAAAAAAATACAACTTAACCAGTTTTAACGTTCAAATGAGTGGCGCGCTCATTTTGATTTTTGACCTTCAGTTAACGGTTACAGTTAAATTATTTTGCTCTCAAGAAATGGTGGGTAACAGCATAATTGATAAAGATTTAAAGACAAATTATTTTATTATAAAAAGACAAGACTATTAAACTGAATTTAAAAAGATTTCAACGCAATAAAATTCTCCAAGCTAACGAAATAAAATCTTGTCATTGTTCTTGTATTGAGACAGCTGTACAAAATGTCTTTATGATGCTTTTAAGAGATCTAAAAAAAAAAAGGCATTTTGATTGTTATCAAAAGAAGCATATATATACTGTCTAAATAGTAATCGAATCTACTAGTTTCTAATAGCGGATATCAGTAAATACTGGATTAGAATTACTTTTAATGGTTATCAATAGATTACAACATATAGATATTAGTAACCGCTACTACAGGCTAGTTGAGCACCTTAACACTGGCTCATGTTATCATAGGGATTTAAATTAACATACATAATTCTAGAATTTTTTAAAATACTATTGATGATATCCTACTATTAATTCCCAGGAAAATAATCAAATACGATGAGAATACAGAATAAATTGATAGTCTCTAGTTTAATTTTTTCAGGACCATCTTTATAATGCTAAGATGGCATAAGATAGCTATAATTAAGCATATAATGATAATGCTATATTTCCCCTCCGACTTAAATATGTTATATTTAAGTTGGAGGGAAAATATAGAAAGTAAATTCACGATAGGTTTATGCTAACTTTATCGTTTTATATAAGGCTGGATGAAAAAAAAACCGCCGTCAACATAAACATCCACGTAAAAAAAAAAAAAAAAAAAAAAAAAAAAAACCTCCCCATTTTTATTTATTTGCCTCAATGAGAAAATGGAATTCAAGTTGTACTCTTATTCCTTTCTCTTTAAAAAAAACACATTTACTCCGAACTTCACTTATTTACTTCTTTTTTACTCTAAGTTCATTTATTACTCTAAAGACCAATTCACTATGGAATGGCTAGAAGTAGTTCATTATCAAATTCTCCATTTGTACAACACTTGGAGACTTTAATATTAAACCTCTCACTTTAGATTCGTTTACTTCTAATAACAATTCAGAGAGTTTGATCAATTAGATTCTAAAAAAAATTTTACAACACAAGCACTCCAACCTACATTGTTTCATCTTCTTCCTCCCTTCTTGACTTCACTATTTCTAGTGCAGATTTCTATCTTGTCATATAATTTTTCAAACTCTCGGACTCATATGGCAACAATAATCTGCAAATTCAACTGCTTTTCCAATTAAACATAAATCACAAGAATTGCAAAGTCATCATGTGGTGTAAAGTACACGAATTCCTTAAACAAAACACCAAAATATCACACAAAACTTTGGATCATATTCTGATTTTAAATTTTTTTTATTTCTAACATTTTAAATCAAAACAAGAAAAATTTTACGATACCTTACCACTCAACACCTTCCTGGTAGAATTCATATGCAACTGTCGACTTTGACAAAAAAGGAAACTTTTATATCAAGTCCGAACTCGTATTCTCTCTATCTCTTATAACAAAATTTCAGATAATTTCCGGAATATTTCATCTAGAAAGAGAGTATTGGGATTCAGTTTGCAATTCTGCAGAGGTTGCCATGGTAAATTTTTTAAATAATTAAATCTATTCATACCAGAAACGAGAATCAAGACAACAAGAACATTCGCACTGTCAATAATTCTTTATTCACTTTTTCGGATCAACATATATTTTGCATATTTCAGTAATCCATCCGTCATGCAATTTCCTTTGACTTCTTCGACGATTGCATTTAAAATATAATAATCCTTTTACCTTCAATGAACTGAAAGACACAATATGTGCTAATTCTAATACTCCTCCAGGTAGGAATGACATACTGGGCAAATTAATATAAATTTTCCCCTAACACTATCTAAGACATTTTCAAATTTTTAATAACACATGGCTCACATATAACATTAAAAAAAAAGTGTTCACCATACAAATTATTCCAATTCTTAAGCCAAACAAAGACAGCACCTTTCTTAACTCATACGTTACAATTAGCATTGACATTAGTCTTATTTAAAAAAGTAGTACCTACGGGTACCAGATAAATTATATCCTCAGTTAAGACTTTACTCTATTTAAAGATTGTATATACACTGAAGTGACAAAAGTCATGGGATACCTCTTAATATCGTGTCGGCCCTCTTTTCGCCCGGCGAAGGGCAGCAACTCGACGTGGCATGGACTCAACAAGTCGTTGGAAGTCTTCTGCAGGAATATTGAGCCATGCTGTCTCGATAGACGTCCATAATTGTGAAAGCGTTGATGGTGCAGGATTTTGGGCACGAACAGACCTCTCGATGATGTCCCATAAATGCTCGATGGGATTCATGTCGGGCGATCTAGGTGGCCAGATCATTCGTTGGAATTGTCCAGAATGTTCTTCAAACCAATCGCGAACAGTTGTGACCCGGGACATGGCGCATTGTCATCCTTAAAAATCCCATCGTTGTTTGGGTACATGAAGTCCATGAATGGCTGCAAGTGATCTCCAAGTAGCTGAACATAAGCATTTCCAATCAATGTTCGGTCCAGTCGCACCAGAGGACCAAGTCCATGCCATGAAAAACAGCCCACACCATTACGGAGCCACCACCAGCTTGAACAGTGCCTTGCTGACAGTTTGGATCCATGGCTTCGTGGGGTCTGCGCCACACTCGAACCCTACCATCATCTCTTACCAACTGAAATCGTGACTCATCGGACCAGGCCACGGTTTTCCATTCATCTAGGGACCAACCGATATGCTCACGTGCCCACGAGAGTCGCTGCAAGCGATGTCGTTCTGTCAGTAAAGGCACTCGAGTCGGTCTTCTGCTGGAATAGCCCAAGAAAGCCAAATTTCTCCGCACAGTTCTAACAGACAAGTCCCTTGTACGTCCCACATTGATTTCTGCGGTTATTTGACGCAGTGTTGCTTGTCTGTTAGAATTTACGACTCTTTGCAGACGTCGCCGGTCTCGGTCGTTAAGTGCAGGCGGTCGACCACTGCGCTAACATTATGCCTGAAATTTCATACTCTCGGCACACTCTTGACACAGTGGATCTGGGAATGTTGAATTCCCTAACGATTTCCGAAATGGCATGACCCATGCGTCTAGCTCCAACTAACATTCCGCGTTCAAAGTCTGTTAATTCCCGTCGTGCAGTCATCATCACTTCAAAACCTCTTCACATGAATAACTTAAACAGAAATGAAAGCTCTGCGAAAGCACTGCGCATTTATACCTGTTCTACGCGATGCTACTGCCATCTGAAAATTTGCATATTGCTATCCCATGACTTTTGTCACTTCAGTGTACAGTTTGTCAACCGAGACCCTGAATGGCCGAGTGGCTAGCGCTCTGGCGCTCAGCTCCACAGGTTTCGTGTTCTAGTCCCGGCAGTGCCATGGATGCTTGTAGTGGTTCGGAGTTCATTTTAAACCGACTAACATGATCGTAGAGTGTTGTGGAAGTATTGTTACTCCGCATCCATAGTTTATCTTCAAGCTACACGCACCTCTTGGGTAGTGCTAAATAATTAACGTCTGTGCAGCGTTTGCCTTAAGGCATCGAAGACAACTGTCTATGTGTTTGCTAGCTGCATTAGAACAAAAACAAAGCTTCGTCAACCCACCACCATAAGATCGATGAAACTAAAAAACAAAAGAAATATTTCATTTTTATTGAACTAGACATTTCATTAGCATACAATTCAATTTGGAGAGAGGATTAATTTATAAAATCTTACAGTTTGGAATCAAATTCAAGTTAGAAAAATTGGTTACATAATTTCACCAACTACAAGAATTTTTTTTTTTTTTTTTTTTTAATAAAATGGAGAAATTTTGTGCTGATGAAATTATTCTCCACTCGCTGTTTACTACAGGGCAGGATTCTATGTGCTTTCTTTTCCTGTTGTTGTTGTTGTCGTGTCCCTCCTGGAAGAAGGGAGGAGGGGTGCAACTTCTGTTCTGATGGAGCACCCGTAGGTAGAAGCCTGACTTCTGCTCCGTAACGCTCTTACAGTCATAGGAGACCGGGACCTACGGCTTAAAGTCGATTCCGAACCACTACAAACATCCATGGCACCGCCGGGACTCGAACCCGAAACCTGTGGCACCGAGCACCAGACACTCGGTCATTCAGGCCCCCTTTCTTTTCTTTTCCTGATTAATAAGTATGATATTTCTGTCATCATTTCCAGCCATGTTAAATGTTTAGTACATGCAGTTAGTTTAAATATTTAGTGAAAAGTATCAAAAAGCTAAAAAAATCCTCTTTAAACTTCAAATGTCGCTTCATAAAATAACACAATGGTGAGACACTTGAAGTTTTATGTTTAAATTAGATAAATAGAAATTAGAATATTTTTTTGAACGAAAACAAATTCCACCTCAATACTTGCAAATTTATAATACCATGGAAACAACAAACCGAACTTTTTGACCTTATCTTCTCTCACAGTATCACCTTCAAACAACATTCTTTATGGATAAAAAAAACTATGAACAAATTAAATGAGATCAAAGCAATAACAGCAAATTCCTCTCGATCTTGACACCTAATTAAAATAATAAGTGCAGCATTAAAAAAATTCAATGTGAATTTTCTACCTTTATTTTCTCCAGCAATGCGATCTGCATTAATATTATATACCAAATAAAATTACGTTTAGCAACAAGAATTATGAAATGGATTCTTATCTTACATAAAAAAGCTAATCAATCTTATCATTCTTTTCCAAAACAATTCATGCTATCAGAGCACTTAAAAAAAAAATTCTTTCGAGACATCCACATTTTTCTTCTAAGGTGCCTTAAATCCTAGAATCTCTCCCTATTGTTGAAACTCCCAATTTCCTTTAAGGCAATTCTTTTACAAATCTTTTAGATAATTTAAACTTTTTATAGGTTTGGTTTGTTTGTCGCTCTACGGTCATCTTATGCGCACGAGGGCTAAACAGACCGGGACCTACAGTTTAAAGTGGATTCCGAATCACTACAAACATCCATGGCACCGCCGGGACTCGAACCCAAAACCTGTGGTACCGAGCGCCAGAGCGCTAGCCACTCGGACATTCAGGCCCCCAAACTTTTTATAGGAACCAGGGACGCACTCTGTAAGATTTATGTTTGGGATCATCATTCTGATTAAATTGGCAGACAGAAACAGAAAGCTTTTGCGCACTTTGAGGCACATTTCTTTTTAAAATGTCGAAGTATACATTTCAATCCATCATCGCATTACTAAAACGTAACTTTCTTGGGCTAGCTGCTGTAACGAATCCCAGGTTATTATGATCCGCCATCATGTTTCACAGTTGCTTTTAGGCTTTTCCCACGCAGCTACCTTATTCCATTTTTTTCATGTCATAAAAAGTTGTCTTTTGATGAAAAAATGTTAAATTTGCTTTCATTAGTAAATAATTCCTTTTTCCGGAAAGAAAAATATTCATTTTCATGTTCCTTTGTGAATTTAAATCTTACAGTCTGATTTCGCTTACTTATGAAAGAGTTTTCCTTTATTGAGATCTACCTTTTGGAGAGATTTCTTTTATTGATGTTGACCCTTATATTGATCATTTCCCCCTAATTCATTTTCAGCCACCAAAGCAAAGATCTATACTAGCCTATAGCTAATTTTGAAGCATTAAGAGAAGGATAAACTGTTGTTGTCTGATTATTCTCCAGTATCCAGTATCATAAAAGCGCTGACAATTATTCAATTTATTATTATTATTTATTATCAATTATTATTATCAATTATTCAATTATTATTATCAATTATTATTATTATCAATTATTATTATTATCAATTTATTATTATTATTCAATTTATTATTATTTTTCACTTCAATTGACATTTATTTTTTTCCGATATTTCTACCACATATTTTCCATCTTAATTATGCTTAACAGCTAAGTTTCTTTCCTCAATGCTCATTTGGGCTCTTTGCTTTGACATTTTCCTTAAATTAATACTAACCTTCACAAAAAAAGAAAATAACACGATTTGAGAATTCTACTAAGCATCTACAATAAAATTAGCTGCAATTTTCCCTCAGGGTTGTAATTATTTGGCCCTTAATTGCCAGATGTCTGAGTTTGGCTTGCGCATTAATTTTTCCGCACATAATGTATATATACAATTTTAATTTAAAAAAAGTATATATGTTATACATTTTTCCGCACATAATAGCGAAGCTAAATTCTTCATAATTTGTTAATTAGTGTTACTTGGTTTAAACTAAAAAACAAGGATAAATTTTTCTTTTCGATGGAAATTTCTTTTACGAACCAACTATTCAAGATTTATAGTTAAATAATTACACTATTTTACTTTTGCGATCTAATATATAAGAGAGAAAAACAACAAGAAGATAACAGTTAAGAATATAAAAATTTAAATGATCCTGCATACTCAGCTAAAAAATTTAATGTATAGATTTTTAAATGTGGACGAAATTGTTTCCAGTTGGCGTAGTGAAATATATGTATAATTCATAGTCGAATAATAACCTATATGAACCACCATAATTTTAATCCAATCATTTATCAATATTTCGGGATCACTAATTGATAGTATGTATTCGTTCCCTCAAGAATTTAATAATCAGCTCTTTTTTCATATAGGGTGTCGTCGTAGGTGATTGTGTTCCAAAATTTTCAAAAAGTTGATGTTACCGGTTCTAAAAATTTGTTAACTTTTCAGAAGTCTATCTTTTTGAAATTGTCCAGTTTTCTATCTCTGGATATGTTAAAAACTTTATTTAAAACTTAGGGATTTAAATATAAATTAATTGTAAAATGGCTTTCTGGACCAATTTTGAATTACAGTTTTGCTGAAAAAATTGGAAGGAGGAGGGGAGTAATTTGTTTCACATACAGTTTCAGAGAATCCGAAAATTTTAGCGTTACCCATAATCACCTCTGAGTTGTCGTCTCCTCGGAAACAACTCCTTAATGGGGTGACTTTTTGTTTAGTATGTTTGAAGAAATGTACACGGCGTTGGAATTCATTCTCGGCGTTTTGGAGCTTGCAGTTTTGGCCTCGTGAGCCTTTTTAATCATCTGTAATGTATTGTATACAATCAACTTAGTTGTTTCCAACTATAGTGCGAGTTTCTCTGGTTTTTGTACACACAACATAACGTTTGATGACAGTTACAAGAGTAATTCCTTTCAAAAAAAGTATCACTTCCTCTTCTAAACTTTTGTAGCATATATAAATAGTTTAAGAGAAAAAAAATCCCTTGCAAATTGGCATATACAAAGATGAATTTCAAAAACACAAGTACATGTTATGCATATTGGTCTCCAAACTTACGGTACAAGCTGTGTTATGTATCTAATTACAAATCGATTATTACATTTTGAAAAGTCTATTGTGTGAAAAAAAAATACAATTTTAGTGAAAAAATTAAATAAATGAGTTTTAATGACGAATTAATCACCTTCAGTTGTAATGTATTGATAGCAATGACTTTTCATAGTGTAAATTAAGTTGTCGGACATTTGAAATGGATGCAAAATAATCTTTGTTCTAGTTCAGGGGTTGGCAACCTGCGGCTCGCGAGCCACATACGGCTCTTTGGATGTGAAGCTGCGGCTCTTTAGTTCCATACGCAAATATTATTTATTTTATAAAAAAAAAAAAAAAAAAAAACATTTAAAAATCGTTCTGAATCGATTAACGAGGATTAGGCAATCTCTCATTACTCGCTTTTCATCGCACCCCTCCCCCATGACACGCGTCGTCATTATCGTCAGTCAATCGGAAGCTCTGGAATGACGCCGTCGTCGGATGTTTCTAAGTAGGTTTTAATCGCTTTCGACGCAAAACATGGTAAGTAACTGGACGCAGTCTACAAGTAATGTTAATCTGACAAGTAAGGTTAATCGCGGTATCACTAGAAATTGCAAAAAAAAGGCAAACCATTCACAGATGGGGAGTATGTCAAAGATTGCTTCATACGTGCATCTGAAGAACTGTTTCGTGATTTCAAAAACAAACCAGAAATATTAAAAAAAATCAAAGATTTGCCACTATCCGCTAAAACAGTACAAGATAGAATAGCTAAAATGTCTTCAAATGTAAATATTTGCAGGTGGAAGATATTCAACTTTCTTCTGTCTTATCACTTGCTATAGATGAGTTTTGCGACATAAAAGACACGACACAAGTTGCCCTTTTTGTCAGGTATATGTCTTCCCAAGGTCCAAAAGAAGAACTTCTAGGATTGCTACCGCTTTCGGGACAAACTAGAGGGGAAGATATAGCGAATGCCGTGCAAAAATGCCTTGTAGACAATAAGATCGATATGGCTCCATCAGTTGCTATAGAATCGTTTCAAAAGCAACTGATGGAGCCAGAAGTATGACAGGAAAAAATAAAGAGGCAACAACGATTCTTCAGAGCAAAATAAACCACGAAATTCTTACGTTTCACTGCATAATACACCAAGAAGCGCTTTGTGCCCAAACATTTCCGGCCGAAATAGTTGAGGTCATGAATTTGGTAATCAAGATTGTTAACAGCATCTTGTCAAAAGCACTCTACCATCGTCAGTTTAAAGAATTCTTAAACGAAATGGAGACTCAATATTATCACAGCAAAGTTAAATGAGCTGAATCTAAAACTGCAAAGAAAGGAAAACTCAGCCTATGTTTTGGTAGAATAATTGGTTTGTTTGAAGAAAAGTTAATTCTTTTTGCAGAATATATTCAGAGCGGTAAATTACTTCAATTTCAATTTCTAAAGCAATATCGCGATAAAACCAGTGCAACTGTTGACACGAGGTACTTCAGCACAGTTATAAAAAAAAAAAATTAAAGAATTTACTGACAGATTTGAGCAATTCAAATCCACTCTAGCATTCGTAGTAAATCCTGTCAACACAAATAGTAACGAAATCCACATTGAGCCATTTGGAATTGATACTGAAATGCAATTGATCGATTTAAAAAGTAAAGCTTTGTAGAGTGGAAAATTTACAGAGTTGAAAAGCAAGTTGGAGTTCCAGAAATGTATGTACGTAACGCAACAAAAGTGGACAGCTTTAAAAGAAATGTCGCGAGTTGAGGCACTTATATTCGACGCATAGAATAGTCTTCCAGATTGCTACAGTGAGGTGAAGAAGTTGGCATTTGGAGTGCTGACTATCTGCGGATTGACATATTCATGCGAGCAAGCGTTCTCTTGCATCAATATAATTAAAAGTAAAGTAAGAAGCTAACTAACAAATGAAAATTTAGAGTCGTGTTTGAAACTTAAAATAACAAGTTATGAGCCAAATTTATCCAAACTTTCTAAAATCATGCAAAGCCAACGCTCCCATTGAATTTGTTTGCTAAAATGTTATTGTTTTTTTTATTTTAAGTACAAGTTACATTGTTTAGTAAAGTTTAAATTTTCTACTTGAATAACCATGCAAAGCCATCGCTCCCATTGAATTTGTTTGCTGAATTGTTTGTTATTGAAGTACAAGTTAGTGTTGTAAGTAAATGTTTAATTGTTTTAATTTTTTACTTAAATAATAAGTAATTATTTAATAATGCCATATATATATTATCTAATTTGTTGTGAAAAACACTACTTATATATGAATAAATAGATTAGTTTTTTTTTTAAACAAAAAAAATAGCGAGTAATATTTATTGTTGGCAAGAAAAAATTTTGTGGCTCTTTAAAAACTTGAAATTTTGTAAATTGTAATTTTTGACTCTTCCGACTCAAAAGGTTGCCGACCCCTGTGCTAGTTCATTGAACGATCTTAGAAAACTTACAGCAGTCATTTACCAGCCAATGAATCCCAAAGCTGCTTTATGGGAGTAAGGTCCGAAGATAGAACTGGTTATTACATTGTCTCCAAACATTTATACTCAAGATATTTATCAACAATCCTAACTTGGTTAAATCAAGCATTATGATTCATTAGAATGAATTGCTAGCTTATAATCTGAACGAAGGATTTCGTTCCTATATCTCAGTTCATCCATGAACTCAGTAGGCAGTGTGGCCACCCAGAGAGATTCCAATCCAAACCATGAGTTTACCTCTATAAATTCTAGATTAGTAGTATCTAGTTTCTTTCATTCTCTAAATCAGCATTCAAGTTGAATCACTCTTTAGGTAAACCTGGACTCATCTGTTAAGCATTTAGAAGCTTTTTTTCTATCTGGTATAGGTAACATGCTCTTTCGCTCAAAGCAAACGAGCACATCTCTGTCATCATTTATGAGACACACTCGCACAAGAAATCGTCTTATATAATTTTTGATTGCAAAGGCGCCTTCATATTGTTATTGATTACTAGCAATTTAGCAGATATTCTAGTTCTTGTTATGGCAATATGATGGAAACGAGCATGGACACAGAAACGTACTTTCTTCTTTGGGCCGAAAAATTAGGAAGCGATCTTCAGAAAGAATTGTAATGCGCTGTCGATCAAAAACAGGTCTTCTTGAAATTCAATGTACTGCAAGTTATAATAAGATGTTTAAAAGAATTGACTTGCAATAACATCCAGCATTCCGATAGCCGGTCATCTTAATGAATTGAGTAAAATTCTCTTAGACAGTGCTGACATTATCATCATATCAATACCTACAGATGAAACATTAATAGTAAAAATTAAACTCAAATTAAATAAAGTAGGATTTTCGCAGTTTGCAGAAAACAGAACCTGTACATAAGTGTCCAATTCTAAAAAAAAAATAAAAGTGGGTATAATTCTTTTATATTTTATAAATTTATTTATGATTAAATAATCATAAATAATTAAATATATTAATAACCATAAATAAGCTATATTCTTTATTTTATCTTCATTTTTTTAATGGTGAGCGTTGAAAAACAGATTATATCTTAACTTTTGGAGACCAGTATAAGTTAAGTTAGTATTAATAAAATTCATACAAATAGAATTTTACGTTTTTTTTATAGTTGAAATTGAAAGTATTATAAAATAGAAAGTATATTTGTAAGATAATTTACAAAAAGATCTTTGGAGATAAAATAAATTTCTTTCAAATTTTTTTAAAATGATAGAAAAAATTGCAACATATCACATGGTCACTATACATTTATTATAGCCATTTAATATTTTATTCAGTTAAATGAAAGCAGATTAAATAATTTTAATAAAATAATTCCTTTAATTTTCTCAATCATATTGTTTGTATTGCAATTCAAATAGCAAAATACATTTCATTATTTTGTTATAAAACTTTTTAAAAGCTAATACTATAAAATAAAGTATTGCAAATTACCTTTGTTTTATTAGAATCAAAGAAATTTTTGGATGAATATAACATTTTTCCATAGTAATTATTTTTTTGTGTGCTTATATGTTGTTGATAAGGTATGTGAAACCTAACAGACATTCTAATTAAAAATGTTGTTAGAAATGTGTAAAGGGGAATAATAAAAAAAAAAGAAAGATTGTTAGTATATTCTACATAAATAATTTTATATAGGACAAGGAAGAGGGATAAGATCTTAATGAAACTCACTCAACTCCTAAGAAATGAATTAAAATATATTGAAAAGCATTTTCAAAATGTTTTAAACTAAGAAACTGAACAAGTCTCATCTCTCTTCTCTAACTGAAAGTTCAGCAAGATCAAAAAACAAATTTGGTGGGATGACATTACATAGTATCTACAAATCAGTTATAGTTTTGCATGACAACAAAATAAAGGTAGTGGTGAATAAAGAATGTGCCTGTAACTAAATAATAACTGTTTAATGGAATATGCCAGACTGATGTCACTGAATCCATTCATCGAACAAAGGGACTAAAAAACAGATGCATTATGTTCAAATCTTTCTGTTAAAATACTTATAGAAAAACTTTTGCACTTTCCATTATGGAAGACTTATTTATTTTGTCTATGCTAATGCCCCTTTTGTTCTTTTATTAAACTCTTACTTTCATGTACATCACATTTTACAAGTATCATGCAAATCACATTTTAAATTCTATGAATATATTTGCAATTTAACTTATCACAAATAAATTGATGACTTTTTAATAGAGAATGAAACTCAATGATAAAGATGGCAAGGCCCAGCCTAAATGCTTTGTTGAGTGCAATAAAGCAAATTTTGTGCATGAAACAACATTCTTATCTCAACAGTATTATAAATTTAGCTCAGAATGAATACACCTTTCTACAGATTATAAAGTGGATGAGCTAGAAACACAATTACTAAGATTTTGTATATTCAATGGTATACATAAATCAACAGAAATCTAATAATTATAGAAAGGCCATACATTCTAGTCCCACAGTAATAGTCTTTTATTTATGTGAGTGTGTTCAAAAAAACCCACCAAATTCAACAAAATTCCTCACATGGCTCCTTACAATAAGAAAACATTCATGATTTCATCCAAGGACTTTGAGAGCATTGTTTATGACATGAAACATTTGTAAAAAGGCTAAATTTTTCTACTAAATAGTGTATCACACTATGTTCATAAAATAATATTGAATGGAATAAAGTTTTGTTTCTTTAAAATTGAAATAAAATATACTTTTAATTTAAAACAGATATGTTATATTATTTACAAAATGTTCCAGATAATGCTTAAAATTCAGAAGTAATAATAAAAGAATAGATAAGAAGGTATATTAATTTTCAATATTTGTATACAGCACTTCCACATGTAGCAGGAATAATAATTTGTTTAAAATATTAGCATTGTTCAATGAAGTATTAATAAAAAGAAGTCAATAAATGCTTTATACTACATTTAAAATAATTATTGTAGATATAATACAAAAGATAAAAACATATTTAGAGAATTCTGTTGATAAATGAAATTAGAATAATTAAAAAAATTTAAGTCAATTCATACTTTTTATTAAACTTTCACTGCAGAATTGCAACATCAATATGTAACAACCTATTTAAATTATTCTATAAAAACTTTAATTTTATTAACAAAGTATATTAATTACATCAATATTTTGATAGATTTTAAATATATCTTAAGAATAATAATAAAAGTAGTTACTAATATTAGTTCAAAATAAATACTGAACACATGAAAAAATCACAGAGACTATAAAAAATTTAATGTATATAAATAGATATGAAAATTTTCACCATTAATTTGCCCCTTTTTTTTAAAAATAAAATAAACAGTTACAAATCTACATAATTTGTAGCATTTTCTAAACACACACATAAATAATTTTTAATAGAATAATTATTATGTATAATTCAAAAGAAGATAATTATTTACTTGAAATTATCATTATATCATATTCAAATAAGAATATATTTTTCATACAATTGTTAACAAAAATATTTTTCAGAAATAAGTTTATTTATGAAGTTTTTTTTATTTAATTTTTACAGACAGCTAAAAATATCAAAGTTATTTTAAATGCAGAATTATCTGAGATACAATTTCAATATGCTTGTTATTTTACAGAAAAGGATGAGTATGCTTTATTTGTGATCCTTTCATTATATAATGGATTTGATACAAATAATAGCTGTAAAATATAATGGCTCTTACATTTCATTTATGTATTTAAAAAAAAAAAAATTTGACCTATTTTTACTGCATAGATAATGAAATAATGTTTTGCGAGTAATAACTAATAAATTTTGAAAGTAAATAACATTATACAATATGCAAATTAAGGAAAATATTTATTTTGAAACAAGCACATGCTGAAATAAATACAAACCAGAATAAAATTCTATAAAAAATTATTTTTTTTTTTAGGGGGAAAATTATTTTTTTTTAAATACTTCATTTTTAAAGAAATGCATATTATTATAAATCTAACAAGACAAAAAATTTTTTAAATTAATTTTTTGCATTAGAATGATTATTTTTTTAATGAATTTTATTTTAAATATGTTAATTAAGTTAATAACTAACATGACAAATTTGAAATGCAATTTTTTTTCTCCACTGAAGTGAGTTTTGATCATCTTAAATAACGATATTAATTAGAAAGTTCTTTAGAAAAACATGCTTATTTCAATGAATATTCTTGTAAATTTTTCTTAATCGTTACTGTAATAACATTATCAAAACTGCAAACATAATTATAGCAAATTTGAGCAAAGACAATTATTGTAAAATTAAACATATTATAGCAAAAAGTTGTACTATCACAATCACGATAATTTTTTTGCAGCACTTGTCACTTCTTCCTCAGTAGTTGTAAATTCAACAGCACAACAACGAGGAAACCATCCTTTTATATCACATCCTGTTAACAGAAAATTAAGCAAAATAATATTAATCAATAAATAATGTTTTGAAATGAAAAAAGTAATAGAATGCTCAATGGATTATATTACAGATGGCAAAAATAATAAAATTCAAAAATTTCTATAGGGGCATGTTTCAGTCTTTTTGCCTCAATACAAATTTAATAATTTTTTTTTTTTATTTAGAACAAAATTTCTTTAGTAATTTGAAAAATCTAACAGCTAATAATAATTTCAAATTAAAGTGAAAATATTTCTTGTAGAATATTAAATGTTTTACTAAAATAAATTACTTGAAAAGTACAATTAACCAAAATTTAATCATTATAGCAGATAAGTGATTTACATGATAACAAAATTTAACTACAAAAATATTATACCAAGGGCATATAAGAAACAAAAGCAATTTACATATTAATCAAATTCAACAAAAAAAATACTGATTAGTTAAAATGAAATATTTATTTGTATACATTTTGCTACAATATTAATATTTGATGGAAAAAATACAATAACCCCACAATATAAATGTGCAGGAAAAAAATTTCAAATAAAAGGAAATGAGAAAATTATTGCTATTTTAATTAACAGTGGCTTACAAAATTATTTTGTACCAAAACAAGTTTTGATACATCTATAAAGATATATAAAAATGTTATTTACCTGATTCATTTAATTTACTACATAGTTCCCCATATAACCATCTCCTGAAAAGACAAAAGACAGGTGGAATAATAACAAATTATATACAGTTTAACTGTCAGTTCTACTAATGACTCAATTTTTAAAAAATATCAAATTAAGATTAATAAAAAAAAAAAATTAAATTTTAAAAATAAATCTACCATAATATAAGTAAAACAATATAATGAAATTCCTACAACACCTTTTATTACCTACTAAGAATCAAGGTTAATTAAATTTATTAATTTAGATATAGTCTATTTACATTTAAAACATAATTTGGATTGACAATTAATCTCAGATTTATTCATAAGGGAAACTCTTTTTGATCTTAAAGGAGCACAAGTTAAAGCGTAATGAATATTTTAAAGGAAAATAGAAAGACAACATTTTAGAAGAAGCTTGTTTTTCTTCTAAATATTATTAATATTCTGCTGCAAAACTGATAAAATAACAATAAGTTAAAAATATACTGTAATTTCTCTGACAATTTTCTACAAGATTACAACAAAACTTTGAAGTATAAATTTACTTTATATTCTTAGTAAATTAATAGTTACTATTAATATTCCAAACATTAACAGCTAAGTTGAATATAATTTAGATATAAATGAAGTATAGTTAACCCTTGTTAAATCATGGGGAAAAAAAAAAAAAAAAAAAAAAAAAAAAAGAGTATTAATGACTGTTGACTGTATTTTGCTTCAAATTATAACAGTGTTATAATTTATATTACATAAAAGTAGCTTACGTTCTCCATCTTGTGACAAAAACTTTATCACCAACAGACAGAGGAATACGATATTCATCACTACATGGTGGCGTTAAACAAGTTCTTAAGCCTACAGATATGGGAAACCAAGATCCATTATAGTTTTTAACTATAGTGTATTGCCTTTTTCTGGCTTTTTTATCTTCTTTTTGAATGAGTTGTTCAATCTAAAACAAATAATGTTATAATTAATTGACAGAGTGAAAGATTTTTTTTTAAATCATTCAATAACACAATAATATTAAAATAATTGCTTCAAAAATTAAGATCTTTTACTTAAGTTTAAAGTTTATTAATTAAATCTAATAATGTGTTATTACTGTTTTCAAAAATAATTTAAAAATTGAATTTCTATTATTGAAATACTGCTTTATTCTGATGTCTATGGAAAAAGTCAATATATTTTTCAAATTTTTTATTTTCAATTATACATAAAATTAAATAAAGACAAGTATTAGTTTACAGATTTTTTTAGTGAATTTTCAAAAATAAATATTGAAATATATTTGCATCAGACATTGAAGAATAAAAACCTGGCATCAAATATACACTTTCCTCTATTTTTTTTTAAATTGCTGATAGAGATGGATAATTTTCCAATTCAATAATAATAATAGAAAAATAATAAATTAAAAACTTTGTGTCAAAAAATTATTAAAAAAAAAAAGTTTTATTCTTTTGAAGATGTAATAAATTTCATTAACATGCAATAATACTCTATATGAACCAACATAATTGTTAGATACACTTGTGCTAAAATATAATAAAAATCCACAATAACAATAGCAACAATAATAAAAACTTACTGTAATTGTATAAGGATGACAACCATCAACAAGTGGCCAATCAGTCATTCCATTTCCTTGTGGTTCCCAAAACACTTGTTTTATGTTTTGCCACCAACCTAAGTTATAAGGATAAATAAATACATCATTTTCTGGGCGTGGTCGACTATATGCCTAAAGAAAATCAGAACATATTAATTAATTAAAAATATATTCATACAAAATTATTGAAAAAACAAATTGATTAATAAGTTTTAGAACAAATGAAATCATTAAATTTACTGTTAAGGAATGTATTTCACCAACAAAATTTATTTGATAAACCTTATATAAAAGCTTTAAACTAGATTTTTCTAAATCTATAAAATAAGTATAATAAAATAAGAAAAAGATACTCTGAACAATTTACTTTAACAACAATCCAGTCTTCAATGCTAGTTTCATTTCTTATAATTTGTTTCATCTGAGGGGAAAAAGCATAGAAAATATGAATAATTATATCAAAAAATCACATGAAATCTATCAATAATATTAATAATAAAATGCTGTTTTTTATTTACTTATATTGCAAAAATCTTATTTAGAACTTTTCTAAATTATGATGATTTATTTTTATTAAACAAGCAATGAAAATACTATGTTACTAAACTTTTGAAAACTAATCGTTTGTTGAATTGAATTAATCACAATGCTATGTTGCATTACAGAGTAATAACAGATGCAGTTTTATAAAACTCATTTAATAAATAAAGAAACTTAACTAACAATTAAAACAACAGTTTATTTTTGACACTTTTGTTTATATTCAAACTTGGATTATTCTGAAGAATTAGAAATCATTGGATTTCTCAACTGTACTAATCCACATTTAGCAAAAATCAATATTTTATTATTTTCAGAATATCTGTTTTCTAAGAATTCTTAATGCCTTCTAAAATGATTAGCAAAAGATTGGAAACAAATCACACCGAGAAATTGAAAATCATAAATTATTTTCGCAAACCAATCTTTAGGGTATTTGCAAGAAAGGGGGAGGGAGGAAAGCCAGCAATATTTAATATTATTTCAGAAGAATGTGTAGCAAAGATTCTTGAAGCAGTGTAAAGATGATTAATTTTATACAAATGTTGAAATTATGATAATAATTCAGGACTAACTTATAAATAAAACTATTATTTCAGATGTAAAAAAAAAAAAAAAAAGTTATAAAAAGTATTTAAAAACAACACACAGATACAAAATCTAGACAAGTATACTATTTCAGCAACTAATTGGATTTTTATTTCACAGATTTATGATAGTTCAAAGCAATTTTGAAAGGAATATTCTGAATTCTGGAAATGTAATATTGAACAAAATTTTTGAATAAAATATTTTGTACTTTCAACATAATCTATATACATACAATTGTGTAAAAAAAATAATTAGAAAACAAAAGCAAATATAAAAGTAAATCATTTGATACATTTTATTATTAATTAGGTTTAAAATATTACATTGATATACAGTTTCAATAATTTGAATCTAATTTCATTTGTTCTGAACTCGATTTACAAAGTCTATCATGTAAGCGAGCAGTACTAATGATTTTTATAAAGAAAATATACTCATGCTTCAATGAGAAAATTGAAGATATAGTTCTGAAGGTAAAGTACTTCTGTACTGAATTTAAAATTCAAAATGAAAAAACCTTCAGTTCCTTATATTGTAGTTTGATTACATTGTAATTTCGTAAATTTTAAAGCATTTTTGTAAAATGCTTTAAAATTTACGAAATTTATTTTATAATATGCAAATTACACTGAAAATGCTTTTTAAATAAAAACAGAAAAGATTATGCCTTTGCTTACTACTTTAACTATTTTTTTAAAATCATATTGTAATCTCCAAATATTTTTTTTTTTGAAAGCAATTGTTATAAAATAAAATAATCAATATTTAAAAATAAAAAATATACATAATTCTGTTAAGAATTGAAATATCTACATACTTGAACGTAAAACAATCCGCCAACAGCAACAATAACTCCAAGTGCCAAACCGAAACTGAATACAGTGAAAGCTAGTTGATAGACAGTAAGGTACACAATGTATTGTTGTTCTCCATACAAAAAATACCAGTTCTGAATAAAAAATATTAATTTATGAAATAAATTTACATATTTATAAGCAAAACATTCTTAAGTTAAAAAAAAAAAAAAGGGTTATAACATCTTTATAAATCAAATTCCCTGATATAAAAAAGTAATATTTTATATTGCATTCTATAATTTAAATGATATGAAAATTTTCTATGAATATGACTATGTTTCATACCTTTAAGAAATTATGAAAGAAAAAAAGAAATTTTAAATCTATCATTCTATTAAATGTTTAATACATGCATAATCAAAAGTTCTATTCATTCTAATATGCTATTTATTTAAGAATAAGAAAGTTCTTTATGCTAAGATGATTTTCAGAAAATTTACTGGAATTTTAGAATTAACTGGCTGATAATATACTAATGAAAAACCATTTGATCATGAACACTGTTGTGATGGCTATAATTATTAAAATTATACATTTATAATTTATTTCATAAATACAGATTAATGAGATAATATAAAAGTTCGACTGAAAAATTGTTTTATTGAAAAATCAGTATTAAACATGACTAAAAACAAACTTACTATTCGGAATGCTCGATAAAGTCCTATGAACAAAAGAGTTGATGAAAGGATGCAACCACACACAGCTGAAATAAGAAATAATGCGAACTTGGCATGATTAAAATGGCCACAACAATTATTGATCCAAGGACAATGATGATCCATTTTCATTACACATCTATATATAGATACATAAATAAAATACAATTAGATATAAAAAAACATTTAAAAATTTCGAATTTGTTACAGAAAACTTACAAAATTACATGTATGTATAATAAAGATTCTGTTGAAGTTGTAGATTAATGAAACTCTAAATTTTAAAGGTGGAGCTTATTACATACAAAATTGTTACAATGTTCATATTTATAAGAATAATTTAAAGGAAAATTAGCTTCTATATAGAATGTGTTTTCTTATTTTGCATATATTAAAATAAAATCTATACAAAATTAAAGCTGAAAGGATATGCTGAATCAAAATAATGAAAAAAAAAAAAAAAAAAAAAAAAAAAAAAAAAAAAAAAATCAAATAATTAATTGCACAGGCTAAGCAAATTAAAACAAGTAGATAATTGCAAGAACATGATTAGTAAAAAATTATTCATATATTCTACAAGTTTCCTTCGTATATTTTCATATTCTTTTAAGTACTTATTCATTATAATTGAACCTAAGTACTTATGACGTAAAATGTGGTGATGTAGATTTTTTTTTTTTTTTTTCCTTTAGCATTCTTTGAGATTTCAGTAATTTTTATGAGCATCATTTTTTCCCTTTGATTTATTGACAAAATTTCCAAAGAAATATTGAATATACATAGCTGAATGTTCGACAAGTGTAATAAGAATTTGAACTTACCAGTAAACAAGGATGCACTTTTTCATTCTTTCAAAAGAGAAATGTCTTTCAATCTGAATAAATTTGTAAAATTAGAAATAAGATGCATCTATGTTTTTGCTAAACTGAATGTTGGAGATGAAATATAAAAAATTGTAAGGATTCAACATGTATTCAAGATGGAAACTGATTTGAAGATCATAAAACATTATTTGTTACAGCTATGAGGTTTATTTATTGTTGGTATGAGGATCACAAATGGCATCAAAAACAATTACAGATAGCAAAGGTGACTGGAATAGTTATTATATAACTGAAATTTTTAGAGGGGCTTTAAAGTTAAAGATCTCTTTTTTAGGACTTAAAAAAAGGCACACAAAGTAGATTATATGAAGGTAGGGATTGGCAAAATAAAATGCATAGTAATATGCTAATTAAATGTTGGTTAGGTTTTTGATTTATTCATGATTTTATTTAGATTTTGTTATATTCTTCATATTTAGTGAATCCTATTTCTAAAATTTTTTTAGTTGATCTAGACTTCGATCGCCCTATTTAGCTGAGTTAATGAGGAAAAATTTCAACATGTTGTTTCTTGCTCTTTAATTTTATCAGAAATTTTAAAGTAATTGTCCCTTAGAAATTTAAAGATGTAGGTTTTTAAAAATTTTCTTTTAGTCGTTTTCCCTCTATATTTATTTTTCTTGTGAATATTAAATATTTATTTCTATTACAATAAAATTTGGTTCATTGTTGTTTGTTTCCATTTAATTTATTTATTGCTTAGGGATTTTTTTTATTTTTTTATTATTTAAATCAAATTTAGAGTTAGCTAAGGAAAGTCACCATGTGACCGGATTTAATTACAATAAACAAGTACCAATTTTCTAAATTATTAGAAACATAATATTAAAAATCTACAAAAACATTTATAAATTTCATAAACTTTTTTTTTCCTTTAAAATAATATATACACTCTAAATTACATATTCAATTAATATTTCTAATACCTTTTACATTTACGACAATGGTGAGCTCTCGGAGGTTTATATCCTTTGCATAAAGTACAGTACTGAAGATAGCGACATTCCTCAATATTTTCCTAGATAAAAAATTGAAATTAAATTAAACAGTTAAATTTCAATTACAACTTATTATAATATTTTTGTTATGAATTATACAAAAATATATTAGAAATGTACATAATAGGATTTAAAAAAAAATATGACTATAACACATAATTTTGAGCCATAGAAAGAGAGCAATAATTTCAAGTAGTAGGAATTTTTTAAAACTCAAATAAGATAAAGTAAAACACTATTACTGCAAAAAAAGGATAAAATATATTTAATAAAAATATTTTTAAATTAAAAAAAAATCCATATGAAATAGAATATTTAATTTACAAACATAAATAAATAAGCATTTCTAATTTACATGGAAGAAATTTTCACTTCATTCTAATGCAAAAGCACTTTTTCTATCACATTATCATCAATAATTCTCTAATAAGTTAAATGGTAATATAATGTGAGAATTAAAACCCTTTTACCCAGTGAAAAAGTAAAATAAAGCAAATATATTTTTTTTCTAAGTTCTAGTTATTTAAAATATAAAACAGTGCACTGCTTTTTTATAGCAAAATTTTTTATTGTTTACATATTTGACAGATTGCATATGTTCTATTTATTACATTCCAATTATTAAAGTATCAAAATCATATTATAAGAAAATATTAGTTTTGGCATTTTACATTTACCCTTTAAATTTGTAAAAGTAAAAATCAAACTATGTAAAGAGAGATTTTTTTTTAACATGGTTATACAAATAAACTATATTAGCAAAGATTTTTTTCTCTCCCACTGCTATACAAGCAGCCTCTATATGTATAAATATTCTAAACCTAGGATTCCATTGATTTATTCATGAAGGTTTTCTAGGTTCACACAATAATAAAGTTGATAAGAAATTTGTGCTTAACTTTAATACTACAAATATATATATATAAATTTTGATTTATTCGTGATTTGATTTAAAGGCTTTTGTTATATTCTTCATTTTAATGAATCCTATTGCTAAATTTATTTTTAATCTAGACTTTCAATAAGTATTCTTGCCAATTTTTGAATGTAAATTGCAGCTATGCATGGACATGGACAAATACACACATATTTTGAAAAATATTTATGCAAATAGATATATTAGACATTTGGTGCAGAATAATGAAATTAAAATTTATAAAGATAAGCTTTTAAATTTACTTGTTCGGCAAAATCATACAAAACTACTCTTCAAGCAAGTATAAGATTAAAATTAATAGAAAACACAGTTTAGTTTTTTAAATTGAAAATATGTAAACAAAAAATTGTAAAAGCCATTTTATACTTACAGGATGCCAACCAAATGGGACATAACCAGGACCAATAAACATGGCACAAAAAAAATGATATAATGTGCTTCCAACGAGGAAAAGAAACAATACATGAATACAAATTGAATACCACGATAAAAAGAATGGCATCCACATTGAAGTCACTTGTAAAGTAGAAAAAGTTATGCAATTTATTATGGTCATTGCAATGATGGGCCCCCAATGGCTTATGCGCGTTAAAAGTTCGTACATACTCATTTCTATTATATTAAATATTTGTTAGATGAAATGACAGATGACTTATGTGAAAGTGGTACTATGATTTAATATGTTTGCATATATTAATAAAGTATTTCTTATAACAAATTAGCAAATGCATAATACAATAAATAGAAAATTTGTTATTTCGAAAGCCGTACACATAATTAATCTGTATAAGAATTAAACAACGTTCATTATTTTTAAATAAATTTTAATTATAAAAAAACTGATGCTATCTTTTAAATTTGAGTGCCTTTTGTAAATTTTATTAATTTAAGATTTACTAGCATTTAAATTAAAATAAATAAATAAATGTTATTTATCAGCTGAGCTGACATAGCTGCAGATTATTTAAATAAATGTGTACATTAATCTCTACGGTTACAGTTAAACACATGAATAGGGGGAAAAAATTATTAATAAAAATAATAACTTATAACTTATTTACCAGGAAAGAGCATGAAATTAATTATTATAATATTATTTATGGCAAATGATCTATGATTTCCGAACAACAAGAATGAAAAGATAAATAAAATTCCTCTTAAAGGTCATTCAAACAAGTGATCAAAGTCATCAACGTATCATCATAGTAGAGATGACTAATAGGACTGGTTTCACCAGATAAAATTCGCGTAAAGGGGACTGTGATCTGTCAAATTATGGAATTATCTGGGAGTTCAAAAATGCATTTTTTTTTTGCTATGTTTTATCCCTGATTAATTTTTTGAAACAGCTCAACATTTAAAACTTTTGAATAAGGATCTTTTTTTTTTCACCAATGTATATATATTTTTTTCTTTATTTGGGATGCCACAATTCGATGAGATCTATTCAAAACGAACAATCTTTTCTGCTAAATACTCACGCTGAATTTATATTACAATTTGTATTAAAAGATATATAGTGATAGATCTTGAAGAGACGGGTCTATTATTGCTACAACTAGTAATAATTGCTGTTTTTTTTAACATCTGAATTTTTATTTCTCTTATTGGACTTGATCCAGAACATTTTATGTTTCACCATGTGTTCAATTTTTATTATTCATTAAAAATATAAATGAAAAAAAAAAAAAAAAAAAAATCAGATTTTTGTTTTGAATTCTTAACTTGTATTTCCCACTATTAACAACAGCACCTTTTTATGAAATGTTAATAAATTGTTAGGAATGGGGAAAAAAAAAAAAAAGCTTTAGGTAGAAAACAGTAGAAAAGTTTTAATAAGATATTCTTTCAATATTGATTCAAGATTGTTTTTATAAGCCTTGCTGAGAAAAGTCTCTCAAAACTAACTTGGTATATCGTTAAAGCAGTCACTATCTTTGCCACTGGATTATTTATTGAAGCATAGAATTGAATTGTCTAATTAATATTTAATTGTACCATTAATTTTTGAATACTAGAAAAATAAAAATAAAATATTTTTATGAATGAGTCTGGAGTCGGATTTTTAAATCAACTCTAGATTCATTCATAAAATTGATTAAACTGGTTTTAAATTTGTTAGCTTCTGTGATATAAAAATATTTATATCACTTAGCAGACAAGCTAACCTTTTAAACTTGTGATATAAAAATTTATAAAGTATTTTCAATCTGAATGACGCTACTTTAAGGGACAAAAAAAAAAGCAAGATAAATACCTAGTAAAAAATTCCTTTTATAGAAAAGTGTAAATAATTATATTATATTAGTGTTTCTTCATATATATAAATTTTCTTGTAAACAAAAACCAGAATAAAAATAATCCCATCATCATGAGAATGCATCGAAAACAGGAAGTTTTTTTTTTCTATATTCTATGCAAAAAAAAAAAAATATACAAATTATGTATCTAGAAAGGCATTTTGCATATGGGATAGAAATCGTCTTATTTTCTTGTAACCGGTTTCCTCACTTTTATCCGAGAATGAACTTTAATTTTTAAAAATAAATATTAAGTTAAGAGATATATAATTTAGAGATAAAAATATTTTTTTTCTAATTTTTAGTGACTTTAATAAGAATTTGTACATTGCATAATTTAGTAATTATACTTATTCTATACTATCATTAATAATACTAACATATTTACAATTTATGTATTTTAATTTTTAAAGTGAAAAACTTATAATCTCTTTGTTTACAAGTTTTATGTTTTAGCTTATAATCTCTTTGTTTATAAGGTTTATAAAGTGGGGTGCGACAGTAGATCTATCTCCCCGTAGTGCACCCTGGTAACGTCCTAGGTGACTGAAAGATCTACTACTATCGGCATGAAGCAACGCTCCAAGAGCGATTACTTTCGTGGGGCTTTGTATAGGCTGAGGATCTTACAATGGAATGCGGACAGCCTGCCCCAATCTAAGAAAGTTGAAATTCAACATTTCCTTGCGGGGTGCGCAGTAGATCTACCTCCCCGTGGTACACCTGGTAACACTTTTCATTGGCTAAAAGATCTACAACTTGGCATTATGTCTTCCTCCTCACTTTGATACTCTTCGAGTGCTACAGTGAAATGCCGGTGGACTGTCTCAATCCAAGCGCTCAAAGCTTTTGCTGACTCTGTGTGAGAAGGATATTGATGTCTTTACTATTATGGAGGCTAATTTGACAACCGACTGCCTGCGAAACCATCTTTACAGACTCAAAATTGTTCCTTCCCCTATATGCACCTCTGGAGAGGCCATGAACTCCACGCATCTACTTCACTATCCTGCTCTGAGCAAGACTTTTCTCGCCGAACGATATTGGGAGGCTAGAGATATGTTAGATTAATGAACTCTGTTTCAGCATGTTTTGTTGTATTTTCTGCTATTTTTTTTTTTTTTCGTTGTTCTTTTTATTGCTGTAATTGTTCATAAACTGCCATTGGAAATAAAAAAAATATTAAAAAAAAAAAAACATTTCCTTGCCAGGTACAATGTTGAGACTTACAGTGGGCTATGACTGTTTGACGAGCCATCTGCACCCCATTGGCATTTTTGAATGCCTAAATTGCTTCTCTTTGGGAAAGACGAGATTCTGGACCATATAGCAGGATAATGGCCTTACGTAGGAACTTAGAGTGAAAAGATATTGGAGCGATAAAACTTTGCTGATGAGACAACAACTTTTTTCTCTTATTGTTTTGATCCAGTAAGAGTTTGTTATTTTCTCGTGCCATTGGGAAATAAAAAAAAGATTTGAAAAGTGATTGAAGTCTATCTTGGGTGAAGAATTTTTCTTGTCGGATTTCGTAGTGAAATTTCTTAAGGCAGTAAATTGGAAGCCTGATCTACTGGCCACTCATTCTTATGATTGTCTTGTTTCCACGATGTGATATGTTAACAATCGATAGAAACTCATCTTTAATGTCAACATGTTAACCACCAAACATTTTTAATCATGTACAAAATAAACTTGCATAAATCAACATAAGCTAGCATAGTATTTACCAAACCCCATTTATAATTTGTGAGGTTGATATTTTTTAGCAACAGGTATATATTGTTATATTTTTATTTATCTTCAATTGTGTTATAGTTTGTGTATTATATAGAAGAATGAATGCCCTTAACACTGCAAGTTTTGTGCATGCACAGAAATACAAGAGACAAGTTATAATAAAAATTGTGAAAATGACTTTATTTAGTTATTCATACAACAGTAAGTAGGAAGATGGGTAGCAAAATTGTCTCAACCACATAATTGGTATTTGGCAACTTGCTTACAGTAAAAAGGGTTAATATTTTAAAATCTTAACTAGTTTAAAGTCTGATTTTGAATACAACATCCAGGTCTTTTACATTTTGCTTTAAGTTGCTTTTCTTTGGCACAGAAGCAGCAATACTGATTCCTTGAACATTACTTCATGGTATATTTTTTAAACATTTATGAAATAAAAATGGCGTGCGCTTAAAATAGTTATAAGATGTTGCAGGAACAATTAGTACCTTACACAATTTAATAAATCAATCAATTTTCTTTTGTGTAGATGGTATAATGATTAATAAGTAATTTGATACAAGTATGCCAGACATTTTAGCTTTCTTTGGTCACCATTTAAAAGAAACATTTAAAATACATAAAATAAACACAGTGTAATATACTTAGTTAAGTAAAAAATTAGTTCGTATTGCACAGACTATATTTATAATAATAAATAAATTTAGGCTCAATAATATGATTTCTTTTCCTTCAGATTTTTTTTTAAATCACTGTGTTAATCAGGAAATTTTAATCTCTAAATTAAAAAGCATTTTATGAAATATGCATAACTTTTTAAATAAAAAAGAAATATTCATTACATTTTTCATATGAATTTTGCATAATAAGGATTACAAAAAATATACATAAAAATTTCCATATTTTTAAGGATTTTTCGATATTATACCGAGATGTATTCATTACAGATTCGATAACCAGTTAATACATATATAACCATATATAATGATTTAAAACATGAAGAAGCATTAATTAAATAATTGATACAGTAATTAAATTACATAAAATTGGGACTTTTTGTTATAAAATTTAAATATTTATTTAAAGAATATTCCTATTTGTTGCTTATAAAAAAATACGCAACAAATAAGTATATACAAATATGCATATAAGATACACAACAAAGACAAGTTTGTACATAATATACATATAAATAATGTATGAGTATGAAAAATGTACAATACAAAGTATTTTTTTTTTTAAAATCTGCATTGGAAGCATAATAACCTAATACAAACTTATTAGAGAAATTAATGCTTGCATATTTAACATCAAATTCGGAATTTCAGATGATATATTGGAATATAAAATTAAATTTTTTATATTCTATGTATATTAAGTAACACATTAAAAATGAAATAATTACCAAATGCTCTTTTTAATTAAATAATTTTTCCGAAACTGATTCACTAATAAAAAAAATGCAAACCAACGAAATAAATAGCACTGATACAATTGTGTACAAAGCATAATACATAAATATACAATGGAACTAGCGATTAAAATAAAAAGTATCTTTTAAAATAAAATTAATAATTAAATAATAACGTAAACAAAGAAAATATGACACATTAAATAAATATATCTTTTCATAAAATATTAAATAAATATTTATTTTGCGACTTTTAAATGAGTTTTAATATTTCATTTTACTATTTGACTAAAATTAAATGAGCTATTAAATATAAACGTAGATTTAAACAGGAAAATAGATAATGAACAATGCATAATACATAAATATACAATGGAACTATTGATTAAAATAAAAAAAGTATCTTTTAATATAAAGATAATAATTAAATAATAACATAAACAAGTAAAATAGGACATATTAAATAAATATATTTTTTCATAAAATATTTAATAAATATGTATTTCGCGCCTTTTAAATGAGTTTTAAAATTTCATTTTATTATTTGACTAGAATTAAATGAGCTATTAAATATAAATGTAGATTTAAACAGGAAAATAGATAAAGAACAACGCTTAATACATAAATATACAATAGAGCGATTGATTAAAATAAAAAGTATCTTTTAAAATAAAGTTAATAATTAAATAATAAACAAGGAAAATATGATATAAAATATTAAATAAATATATCTTTTCATAAGATATTAAATAAATATATATTTCGCGACATTTAAATGAGTTTTAAAATTTCATTTTATTATTTGACTAGAATTAAATGAGCTATTAAATATAAATGTAGATTTAAACAGAAAAATAGATAAAGAACAACGCGTAATACATAAATATACAATAGAACGATTGATTAAAATAAAAAGTATCTTTTAAAATAAAATTAATAATTAAATAATAACATAAACAAGGACAAAATTAAATAATTAAATAATAATTAGATAAATAATTAAATAAATAAAATTAATAATTAATAAAATACGACATAAAATATTAAATAATTATATCACGAGATATACACATTTAACGACATTTAAATGAAGTTTTAAAATTCATTTTAATTTGATTAGAATTAAAGCTATTAAATATAAATGTAGATTTAAACAGGAAAATAGATAATGAACAATGCATAACACATAAATATATAACGGAACTATTGATTAAAATAAAAAGTATCTTTTGAAATAAAATAATAAATAAATAATAACATAAACAAGGAAAAAAATAAAATAATTAAATAATAATTAGATAAATAATTAAATAAATAAAATTAATAATTAATAAAATACGACATAAAATATGAAATAAATAATTCACGATATACACATTTAACGACATTTAAATGAAGTTTTAAAATTAATTTTATTATTTGACTAGAATTAAATGAACTATTAAATATAAATGTCGATTTAAACAGGAAAATAATGAACAGTGCATAATACATAAATATACAATGGAACTATTGATTTATATAAAAAAGTATCTTTTAAAATAAATTTAAAAATTAATAAAATATGACATTAAATATTAAATAAATATTTCACAATATACATATTTAAATAAAGTTTTAAAATTCTTTTTATTATTTGACTAGAATTAAATGAGCTGTTAAATGTAAAGGAAGATTTAGCAGAAAAAAAAAATTGGGGGGGGGGACTTTTCATAATATTTCTTTATAGTCTGGCGTTATGTCGAATTTATAAATTTATATATTACAATACTTTACACTGCTTATTTAATTCTTACAGGAAACATATATAGTAGAACAGTTTTCAAAATCAAAACAAACAGTATTTATTTATAGGCATATTTTTCGTAATTTTGTTCTATTATTATCTTTTATTAATTTATTGTAAACCTGAAAGGGATGAAGAAATTTTCTCTCAAAATCATTCAGTAAAAAATCTTCATAAAATAATTAGTTCGTTTTGAATGCATTTTAAAATGGAGCCATTGAAATTCAAAATTAAAACCAATATATGAATTAACAAACATGAAAAAATATTGTATGATATTTTGGTTTATGGTATTTTGATAATATACAATTGAATTCATAAAAATTGTTTCTGTTATTTTTCAGAATTTTGTTATTTGGCAAGAATATTTACAGACATAAATATATTTTCATAATTAAATGATTGGACATCAATTTTAATTTTTATATATCAATTGTTGCCATTTTAATGATGAAATTAATTTACTAATAAAGAGTTCAAATATAACATCACATGAATTTTATCCACAGTTAATAATTAACGTAGAATTTTTAAAAAAAATTGCTTTTTTAAAAAATTAACAGAAAATTAATAGAAAAAAAATAATATGACTCTCAAAATATCGATTTTATTAAGGCTTTATGGTGTTCTTTTCAATAAAAATTAAAGATGTAATATAATAGATTTTTTTATTTACGAATGAAAATTTCATAAGAAAACATCATTCGTTTAATATTAAATTGCATTATATTAGAGGCCTTGATACATATGTATGAATCTCCTTCATAGTATCTTCAGATGCTTTTTTTTTAAATTCAAAATTTTTTTTCTTGTGTTTTATTGTGAAAATATACTGCTTTAATATTTTTTCTGATATACTCAGTAGAAATATTAAACGTAATGAAAAATTATGAATTTTGTGATGAGTTCCTTTTAGTCAGTGTTAATTTTTTTAATGTTTTAATGATTTCAGTTCTTTTAAAAGTTAAACTTTGATTAGATTTGTTATGTCATTAATTAGCGTAACTTAAATTCCAACTGAAAAGGAACAAAAACATTGCTATTGATTTTATTCTAAAGACCACTTTAGAAAACTCTTCAGTTTGTTTTAAAAACTAAGGACGTTATAAAAAATAAACATCTTCATAAACCATTTTAAAAAATAGAATGAAAATTTAAACAATAGATTTCAATAATAGTATTATAAATTAGAAAAATTTTAATTTTTACAAAGGAATAAAAGTTTAGAAACATTTATTCAAATTCTTTTTCTAGATAAAACTTTCCAACTCAATTAAAAGAAATTAATACAAGAATAGAATTTTTTGATAAAGTGGTTTTTAAGGTCATAATTAAATTAAACCAATCAATGCGTTCATTCTCGAAATACGCAATGCAATTTAATTATGAAAACATTCAGACAACAATGAACAATAAAGAAAAATAAAAGATTATTTTGGATAAAGAAAAGCATAGACACTCAAAATAAATAATGAAAAAAATTAAAAAAAATGTTTGGCTTTTGTCGTTTTTAGTTGCCGATTTAAAAATCTGAAGATAAGAATAAAATCATTATTGGGGGTTTATGTATCACACAGTTGTAAATTTCATTTATATTTATTTGAATAAAATGCATGGCACTAAATTTGTATGCATAAAAAGGATTTTGTCAGTAATATTAATTTAATATTGATTTGACCAATAGTATAGCTTTTTGCCCACTGCGGTGCTATTCTGTACTTCCTGCCTATAGCTGTTCACTTTCTCGTTAAAAAATACTGATGTCACTTGGCAACCAGTAACTGGTTTTAAAACAATTCATATAAATTCAAATTTCTAAAGTCTTTCTAAACGTATATTACAAAAAATGAAATCTTGGAATTTGGGGTTGTGTTCTTTTTTTTAAAAGGCTTTTTATTTTTTTTTAACATACCTAATTTTCATATGATATTCAAAATTCCCTAATGATATTTATTATCTGTAAATATTGTACTCTTTTGGGATGTAATAAACTAAATCTACAACCCCAAATTTGAATATGGTTCTCTAATCTACATAAACTGCGTATTGGATATTATTTGTTGATAATTTATTTTTAGAAGCTCTGAAATTTGTAATACTGTAGATAAATATGTTATGCGTTCTTTTCTTTCATCTTAAATATGAGCTTTTCGAAATAGCTTTTACCCCCTTCAGAATTTTCAAATAGTTGCTTTAATTCGAATAGAATGCACCAATAATATCTTTAATTATAAGTAAATGCACAGATGGTATGTATTTTTATACAATATTCATAATGCTTTATACAGAAATATAAATTTATTTTACATCTACATATTTTTTAAAATGAATAGCGGGATTACTTGAATTCTACAAAAGAATGGATTATTACCAATTATTGACGACGTTGCTTTAAATAATTTAGCAAACTAAATGCAATGTTTAATAAATATTATGGTTCTTGCTGTATTTTTAAATAAAAATATTAAAATAAATCACAAATTCACTATAATTTTGAGATCTTAGACAAAAACAAGATGTATCAATCTAAAAAATTTAAACTAAACCATATTAAGAATCTCATCTATCTATTTTATATCAATTTTAATACCATCTCTTCTATTTACAGGTTTAATTATTTTATTTTATGATTCAGCTTCATTATAGATAATCATCAGTGATTCCATTTAATATTGATAAATTATCCATTTATCAAATGGTTACCATAATTTTATTAACTTTTAGCGTGATTTTTAAGTATACAATTCTAGACAGTAACACTATAATCCTTTTACACCATTCTCTCTATATTTTCAACTTAAGTATATGATTACATGATAAATTTTTATTATCAACTTAAATTTTCACATAACATTATACACTTTTCAGTTGAAAATTAAAGAATGCACATTCATATACATTTATATAGATATCTGTATACATATACATTAATACACCATTCAGCATACATAGCTCAGTCTACTTCAGGCAATGCACACCTATGGATCATGGATTTGATTATCACCCTCTGAGTTAATTTGACATTGTTTTATAATTTTCATTGATCAATGTAATAGTTACATTTACAATGAACATCTTACAATGTATTACAAATGTTTTCCGTTGATCTCATAATCTGAGCATTTAAATTGGACCACAAATTGAATATCAAGTACTGAGGTTTATTCTTTACAAACTAAAGTCTCTGTCGTTATCCAATTTTAATCCATCGGTCAATTGAATAATCTAATGCTGATAACCACCTGAAATGAGAAATGTCAAAATTTAGAATTAAATAACTCAATTGTACAATTACAAATGAAATGAATTGCCATTCAATATTAATGATCAATAAAGTAAATACGAGGCGTATCAAAGAGTTTCGATTTCAGCTCTGTTTGCAAAGATCTTATTTATATACATATTTTCATAGTATCACCTTCAAAATGAGAGTAGAATACTTGCACAACAATAAAACATTCTCAACGTACCTGAAACTTCTGGAATGCATACTGGAAAATCACTCTATCGAAGCGTATCAGTTTCCTTCTATGATATGCTTTGAATCTTCAGAAAGATTGAGCTGATTTACCCAGATATCTTAGAGACATTGATTTATTTGTTACATTTGCTTTTGTCAGTAATGATGAAAGCTTCCATGATAATTCATTTTGCTTTAAATATGCAAAAATTGGCGTATAGTTTCGACATTCAGAAGCTGATCTCTCAACTTCTAGAATGCATACCGAAAAATCATTTTATTGAAGCGTTTCAATTTCCTTCTGTTATATGAACTGAATCTTCGGAAAGATTGCGCTGATTTACCCATGACAGAGTTCTTACAGACATCTACTTATTTGTTACATCTGCTCTTGTCAGTAATGATGAATTTTTCGATGATGGCTCTTTTTGCATTAATTATGCGTAAATTGGCATATAATTTCGACATTCAGAAGCTGATCTGTAATTGCTTTCCAATGATGTTCTTTAGCTTTTATAAATCAAAACATTTTGAAACACTCTTTGTAGTTTTTCGCAAACTTGATGAATTTTGACAAGTTCAATTTTTCATTGAAATGCGTCCATAATGAAGTTGAAAATATTCGTCAAAATGGTACTAGTATTATTGTGCTAATTATGTTTGGCATACTGACTTATGAAGGTCACAGCTTCTTATGAGTGTAGCCTTATTGCCATTTAATAAAATTAGTCTTGAAACTTTTCGATATTATCTAGTATAGTACTTAAAATTTGTCTGCCCTGAATTATTTAACAAGAGCATTATAAAATCTGTGGATTTGCAAATGACTCATGGGAATGAAATCTACTACAAAATGCGTGATTGTTTTGATTTCATCTGAAGGTGACGAATTTTTCAATAATCTGCAATAATTTGAGTGGTCTCTTAAAATGCAGCGATTTTTCAACTTGCTTTCTGCTTGATTTTGGGAAACATCAATGTTTATAAGAATATGTTCTCAAAGCACTCAAAAAGAGTTGTGTTAGCAATATGAATAAAGTAGAAGGTGTCGTGTCAATATGAGCAATGTCTTTTAGTAAATATTTTTATGGTAAAATTCTATATTATTATTGTATATGTTAGACTTTATTCTATGTGTGTCCCTTGGAAGGGGGCTGTGTGTGGTCTCCGCACCTGACCGGATGGGTCAGAGCTGGGGATGAAGGGGATATATGTGGAAAGTATTTTAATTGGCAGGGGCCATAAAACACTTTGAGGCCAGATGGTCAAGAAATCAGTTGATCACGACGGGGACTTGGATTTATGGACGGAGGAGCGTCTGCCCAACGGATATAGACTCTAATACGGTGTCGGCAATCGCCTCCCCTGGAAAGTATTTTAATTTGCAGGGGCCATAAAACACTTCGAGGCCAGATGGTCAAGAAATCAGTTGATCAAGACGGGGATTTGGATTTATGGACGGGGAAGTGTCTGCCCAACAGATATAGACTCTAATACGGTGTCGGCAATCGCCCCCCCCCGAGAACGAACTATAAAATGGTGGTGATGGACATCGCAAGGGGACAGAGAGAAAGAAAAGAGACGAGGAACGGAGACTCCGGAGCTTGAAGGAAGGTGCCTGAGCGAGGCTGAGAAGGTTGTACACCACCAGCGCAAAATATAGAGATATAAACTGGGAGTTTGACGGCGATTCGGAATGACTGGCTGCTCTGGCATACTTCTATGATTTCACTGGTGAACCCCTGGCAGCAGCGTGACTTGAAAGAAGAAAGTATACAATCCAAG
This sequence comes from Caerostris darwini, assembly GCA_021605075.1. NCBI lineage: Eukaryota > Metazoa > Arthropoda > Arachnida > Araneae > Araneidae > Caerostris > Caerostris darwini. Next base: position 424,269 of record BPLQ01001154.1, read on the forward strand.
CTACATTAAATAGTCAAGTTTCCCTTGGTCTCCTGCTGACACAAGAGCCCCATGAGCGGTTGGACGGAGCACCCTTGCTGCCAAGACTTTGATTTATGGTGCGTATAGAGCATTATTATCACTAAAAACATTAAAGTTAACAAAGAAAAAAAGGAGCCCTTCTTCCCCAGCTGTAGTGGCAAATTATGAAACTGTAAGGTCAATCACCTTGTTATTATATTATTGAACTTTAATTTAGAATTGCAAGCAACTGTATAAGTTATATTTTATTTAAGGCATTGTCTGAATTATACTTTTATTGATAACATTAATTAAATGACTTTCATTTCAAGCTTACTATTGTAAATATCAATAAATACATTTTTGTTTATATTTTAAATTATGAAATTTTCGTCTGTGTTATTTCATGTGTGTTTCCTTTTCCAACTTACATAAGTCTCTGAAGGCATGCGAATTAGTTGATTTAAAATGTGGTATGGGTTATTGCGGAATTTCATAATGGTTATCGTGTGTTAAGTAAACGGTGTAGGTAGTTGTTTATAGGATCGGGTATTATTAATATGTATGTTTAAAAGTAAATGACAACACCACAAAGGATCATTTATTCATTAACTTTTAGATTTCGAATTAATTTGAAATATTAATAGCTTGTAGAAAATGTATAGTTGTAAATTGTATATTGCGTCTAGTGTCTTTTTCTTCTTCATCATCATCAATAGCACGATAGACGATGGTGGGACAAGGTTTTACTTTGAAGATATTTCCATGCATTCCTCTGAGTGACAATGATCCACCAATTCTTAACCTTTAGTACAGCAAAATATTTTTCAACTACGTCTATCCATCGCAACTTGGATCCTCTTTGTCCCTGTGGCTTTGCCAAAACGAGCTTTTTTACAGGGTTTAAATCACTCATTCTAAATACCTGAGCAGCCCAGTTTAATTTATTGATCTTAATAATTTTTATAATATCTGGGTCTTTATAGCATTTATAGATTTTAAATTTCTACGTTGTACCGTCTTCTCCAACAATCACTTTCCCTAACACCTCCAAGAATAACCCTTAAAATCTTTTGCTTCAATCTTATACCCAAATGGTCCTCATCAGATCTTGCCAAAGTCCATTGTTTCAGAGCCATAGACCAAAATAGGTTCAATAAAGGCTTTCTATAACAAGAATTTAGTTTTTCTGCATATGAACTGTGATTTAAACAGGCTTCTTAACCCATAAAAGGCCTTATTAGCAGACACAATTCTCTAGTGTCTTTTTAGAAACGAAATAGTTCAAAATTTTTTATGCCCATGGGAAGGCTAAGGTTAATTGAATAAAAAATGAAGTGGAATCACGAGGTTCGGTCATGCCAAATTTTCTGCCAATTGCCAAATTTTGCCAAAATTATTATTTTGCATTTTGTATTGAATTATAGAGAATAACTATGTTAACTTTTTGCATTAATTTTTAGGCGGTTATTTCCATTTAAAAACGAAAGTATTGTGAAATAATTTAAATAAATCTTCGAATAAAAATATAAAATGTGTCACTTATCTTTGATTTTTTATACTTAGATCTTTTATCCAATGTTAAGTGAATGTTATTCTGCCCACTTTTATTAAGGTAAATCTATTGCAATTCTAAAAGATTCGTTTGTCGAATAATGTAAAAAACAAATTATTGAACGTCCAATCATTTCAAGTTGCAGCTTACAAATAAGCTGCAACCATTATTTAAGCCTATATATTATTTGTAAGTTGCAGCTATAAGCCAGATTATTTGTAAGCTGCAACCAGTAACTTGTGATTATCTAATAAGTAACTTTTTGTATTTGAATGATGAATAATTACTATAACATACTTATTGTTGAAAAATTATTCTCCTCACTTTTAACTAAATTATAATGACGGTATTTTAAGTTTAGTTTGGTTTGCCGCTGTACGGCCATTTTGTGCACACTTTAGGCTAATTAGACCGGGGCCTACAGTTTAACGTGTATTCCGAATCACTAAAAAACATCCATGGCGCTGCCAGGATTCGACCCTGAAGCACCAAAGGCCAGAGCTCTTGCCAATTGGCCATCAGGCCGCCATTATTTTAAGAAAAGAAATACTATATTTATAGTGAGACTTTATTATAAAGTTGTTGTAGCCTGCAAAATTATTTTAAATCCATTTTTTTGCTTGAGTTTAATTAATGTGTGAGTTAAATACATGTTAAGAATATGCTTGAGTAAACTGAGCAGAAAATATAAAAATGGCGACTTATAGCTTTTAGGAAAAAAAAAAGATTGTGAAATTAATTTTGAATGATATTTATTGAAAAGGTTTCTTCCTGTTGATTTTTTTTTGCGTTGGATAGTATTTTAATGAAAAATACCAAATAGAATAATTTATTTATATTAATTTTCTTCTTATGAAATTAAAAATTGAGTATAATTATTAGCTCATTTTAACTTATCAATTTTAGCTTATAATTAAAAATACTTTATGTTTTTTTTTTAAATGAAATAAATGCTTTGCACTGATAACTTGAAACTAGTAAAGAGACAATATTTATTGATTTTCTCAAGTAAAATATCAGTTAAATTTGTTTTCTTTAGTGAATTAAAATTTTCATTTTTATAATGAAAGTTTAACAAGATATGGGATGAATAATTCATAAATAGAGTAAACTCAATATAGATTTAAACGAGAATTATTTGGTATCAAGGACCTGATATTTAAATATTAGTTTAAATTCTAACTCAAATAATTTCAAAAATATTATTAAGAGATTTGACTAATATATTATTTAGGAGAATTAATTTTATTTTTATGAAACTGTTTGATGTTTCATTGAAAAATAATTCAAAACATTAAATAAAATATCTTTTCAAGACATTATATAAAATATTGTTATGAAATAACAATGAATAATGAATAATAAAATATGAAAAATTCTATACATTAAAAATTCTTTAAACTTTATATTTTTTTGCAATTTTACTTACTGTGTAAATTAAATAATAATTGAATTTCATAAAAAGTCACAAAATTATTTTTATTGAAAGCTGGAAAATACGAAAAAAACACAAAAGAACATTAAAAAAAAGTCAATGTCAAAATAATAATAAATGTAATTAAAAACTAAACGGGCATTAATACTTTTTAATTAACGAAAAATAAACAGTAATATTCAAAAAATATTCAGGTCTTTTAATTAAAACAATGCGCAACAATTTAAGTTAAAATATATTTAATTGAAGTTCAAACATAATTTTTTGTTATTTCTGTTTTAAATAAAAAAAAAAAAAAAAATTGCCTGTAAAAACTTTTTTTTTGTACAGTAGACTCTTTTTTGTCTAACACATTCAATTACTTGATATCATTGTTGTATAAAAACTTACTCTTTTTTTGTGGATATTGTAAAACAAAACAAAATTTCATACAAATTTATTTTTACCGTAATTTTTTTTATCTATTTCCGAAAGCAAAAATGCATCAAGGTTTTCTGTTCCTTAATTTTGTGTTATTTTTACTTATAACAATGAACAAGTAAAAGGACAACTACAGATATTTTTTATATAACATTTTTTACATATTGACTTATGCTAGAATAAATATTTAGTTACAGAATAAAACCTCAATCGATCGTTATCTCACAGTTAATTTTTCCACTTTCATTATTTTAATTCAACAATTGCTATTTTAGCAATGTAAAATAAATAAATAAATAATAATAACAAAAAAAAAAAATAAATAAATAAAAAAAGATTGGCCAAGCCCATATTTTTTACTGAATAACCCATATATAAGGTTACTCATAAAATTTAGAATTTCATGCCTAACATCAATCTTGAAAAATAAACTCTAAAAAAATAAACTCCTCCATTAACTTCTCCTACGTCCATATTTGACAATTCTCTGTCAATAATTATATGTGAACTTTGAACAAGTTCTTTGGATTCATTTTCAATAGATGGAAATACTTTAAAATTGTCAATATTTGGCCAGAGCTATGGCAACACGGCCGATGTTTTGTAGCATACCGCTTATAAGTGAAATTCTAGCGTTGGACAAATTAAATGGAAACAGCTAAGATATCATTACACAAATAAGTATATACGAATAGCTTTGAACTACCTCGTTAAACGACGAACAGTGATTTATTTTTGTGTATTATGATTACAACTGTATGATATATAAGTCGCAGAATACCGACCTTTTTTTCTCATTTTCTGTATCTGCTAGGAAGTAAAGGTGTTTGAGTCTGGGCTCTGGCGGTACGGCTTCAAAAGCGTTCTTCTGACCTTGAACACTGCTACTTTGGACCTTGTAACCATGCAATTGAAACAGACCTGAAAGAAGTACGTTAATATAATAAAATAAAATAAAAATAACAAAAGTTTTTTAATTTTTGAAGAATTTTTGCAAATCTGAAATTAGCACCAGATGTATATTTGTTTCAGATTATTTTTTATTACGATCCAAATATGCAATTTTAGAATTATGATCAATAAGAATTTATTATTTTATTTATTTTTTAGATTAAAGAAACTGAACTATAAATTTAACCCCTCGGATTACACATTAGAAACAGAACTAAAAACCATTTGACTCATCTCAGGACTTTCAAAATGATTGTACGATACATCACTTATCACAAAAAAGTCTTAATTTTTACTAATATCAAGAAATAACTAAGTAAAGGAAAGTAAATGTGAGCGTTAATAAGTAACACGCAGACTCTTGCCAATTTTTTGGATAATCAACGACAATGTGTCAAATGTCTCTAAAACAATAGGAAATGATGATAAAATGATTGTTTTTAAATGCACAATTTACGAGTAGATTCTTTTTGACCTTATAATATACTACAAGGAAGGCCAAAATTTTTGTTTTACTCCCAAATTAAAAAACAGTCCACGAACGAGTTAACTTCTTCTCCAATGGAACAACAGCCACATGGTGGGTAAAGGCCGTCTGCCTATTGGTAGATTTCAAGACAGGAGATGTTTTCTTTTTACTGGGTAGGGTTGTTCAGCTCTAAGAGCAACAATCATACTAGACAGAGACCTATGGTTTAAGGGGGATTCCGAGCCATCGTCGATACTCGAACCCGAAGCCTGGGACGCTAGTCACTTGGCCATCCGGTCCCAGCTGATATGTTAGAAACATGAAAAGGAGTATTGTTCGGATGTTATACTATTACAAAGAGCTGTTATATAAAAACTTTATAAGCTTATTCAATTAGTTTTAATTGCTTTCATATGAGATTTTGGTAATCTGATACATAAACTGGTTCATACATTTACGGACACCCTATGTTTCTAGAGTAAAAAAACTTGCTTGCTCACCTGGACTATATCTTGGTCGGATTAATCAGAGATAGTTTACGTGAACCAAATATAATAAACATTTGTTAATCACTGGGCCTGAATCTGAGCCCAGGGAGCATGTGACATCTCTGCAGGTAGTCATTGTCCATTTGTATTCTTGTTTTGATATGAATCGTTTCAAATACATTCATTTTGAGAGGCGAATATTTGTTAAAAAATCGGGCTCATTTTTTTGTTCATTTTTTCTGATAAATAAGAATATGGTCTTCAGAATATAAGAATATAATATGGTCTTCATTCCAGATAGTAAAGAAGGACCTGATGGCAGTGTGACTGGCTTTTGATGCCACAGGTTTTGGTTTCGAGTCCCGGCGGTGCCATGAATGTTTGTAGTGGTTCGGAATCCACTTTAAGCCGTAGGTCCCGGTCTCCTATGACTGTAAGAGCATCACGGAGCAGAAGTCAGACTTCTACCTACGGGTGCTCCATCAGAACAGAAGCTGCCCCCCTCCTTCCATGAGGGACACGACAACAACAACATATGTTAATTATATTATTATATTGTGTTGAATGAGCTTACATACGGAGAAGGTCTCACCTAAGGCAACTTTGGCGTTGCGGTCGGTGTAGAAGTAGAGGGAAGCGTCCTTGAGCAGGAAGTAGCGCCTGCGCCAGGTCTTCCAGCGCTGGCTGAACTTGCTGAGGGGACCCTCGCAGTCCACGTTCGGGATCGAGATGGAGGGCAGTTGGGCGTTGCGCAGGCTCTCGTCCACGTACGGGTCCACCTTGAATAAATGAAAAAACCTCTATAACATCATTGAATTCATATACATAGAATGATAATAGAAAAAATGAACAAAAAAAGAAGTGGTAGATCTTCTGTTTCATCATGTGCATGTGCATTTTAATATGTCCATTTATGTTTTTTCAAAATCCTTGCAACGCCGACATAGAAACCCTTTCCCCCAGAACTTCAAATGGAAATTATTAATTTGCAATATAGCGATATTTAAAAAAAAAAAATATATTTAAACTTATTATTGATGGAATTTTATAAAAGTATTCTATTAACACAGTTTGATCGTTTCATAAATTTGTTCATACGCAACTAGGCTTCCTCCTACGCAACCATATTTCTTCCTACGCACTGGCAAGAGCGTCCCTGTGGCGTTCAGGAGAAATGGTTCTTAGGCCTCGAGACTCTCACCCGAGAGGAAGTATAGCGCAACCGATGCTGCAGCTGAGAAACTTTAGTTTGTAATCTCTCATCTTGAGAGGAAACATATTCAACGCAACCTTACGTAATAGTTGGCATACAGACTCTCACACCGAGAAGAAGTAAATTCCTGGCATTCATTGCGTACCTGAGTATCACGTTTTCGGTTTAAAAGTGGAATACTTCCACGATTTCTTTAAATTTATGTCTTTAAATGTGTTAAATACTGTCTGTCTGTATTTAATTGTTTGTGTGTGGTGTTTCTGCGTGTGTCAATAAAGCTGAGAGTTCTCAAACTTGTGTCTTAAGTCTCCACTCAACCTCACCCCAATTACAATGCAGCTGCACAATCCACAACACTGGGGGATGGGGTTTTTCAGCTTTCAAAACTACTTATTTGTGAAAAAAACAAAACAAAAATTAACAAAAAATTCGAAAAAGATCCAAGTTAACTGATGAGCATTTGAAGTTACTGCTAATAATCTCCACAATTAAGCTGATCTGCCAGTGGAAAGTTATAGTTACATGAATATCATTAATTGTAATAATAATGCTTAATTTCATTATGTGAATTATCAATGTACATCCCTTAGGACTCGTTTCATTATTAGAGTTAAAATGTCCAATTTAATTATGTAGGTTAATTGTTACGTTTCTTAATTGGTCGTTACATTAAAACATTTGATTAATATTTTGTATGATTTACAGGCATTATAAATTTTACAATGCAATCAAAATAAACTACGATGGGCAGGAGTTGTCCCTTACGCCGTAGTTTGGATACACCTGCTCTACATTACTTTTTAAAAAAGTTACTTTTCTTACTTTTAAAAAAAGTAAGTTACTTTTAAAGTTACTTTTTCTACTGAAATAATTTATATTAAATAATGAAAATAATCACAATAAAGAACCATATCGCGTTTTTTAATTGGTTGCTATATTAAAACATCTGATTAATATTTTGTATGATTTACAAGCATTGTATAAATTTTACAATGTAATCAAAATAAACTGTGTCGGGCAGGTGTTGTCCCTCATGCCATAGTTTCGATAGACCTGATCTAAGTAACTTTTAAACATTCTGATACTAAGTTACTTATTTTTCTGACATAATTTATATTGAATAATGAAAGCAATCAAGAATAAAGAACCATATCGTGTTTCTTAATTATTCTTTACATTAAAACATCTGATTAATATTTTGTATGATTTACAAGCACTGTAAATTTTGAAATTAAAATAAAATGTGATGGGCAGGTGTTGTTCCTTATGTCGTAGTTTGGATACACCTGCTCTACATTACTTTTAAAAATTCTGATGCTAAGTTACTTACTTCACTGAAATAATTTATATTGAATAACTAAAACAATCAAAATAAAAAACCATATCGTGTTTCTTAATTGTTCGTTAGATTAAAACATATGATTAATATTTTGTATGATTTACAGGCATTGTAAATTTTACAATGTAATCACAATAAACTGTGACGGGCAAGTGTTGTAGCCTTTAATTTAATTATGTGAATTATCTATGTACGTCCCTTGGGCCTCGTTTAATTATTACAGTTAATCTCAGTCATTGTATTTCTTAATTGGACGTTACATTAAAACATCTGATTAATATTTTGTATGATTTATAGGCATCGCGAAATTTTTTTTCTGATTAATTTTTTGTATGATTTTTCTCAGTTATTGTATTTCTTAATTATCCGTTATATTAAAACATCTGATTAATCCCCTTAGGGATTTCATTTGGATACACCTGCTCTAAGTTACTTTTAAAAATTCTGATACTAAGTTACTTACTTTTCTAAAATAATTTATATTGAATAACGAAAACAATCAAAATAAAGAAGCAGTGTCAAATTACAATTTTTATTACATTAGCTTTTCTAACGTCTTCAAAGCAATTTTGAGTTTAGGAAGTTAAAAAGATCGGATTCAAATTGATAGATTTGCTTTCTTCCTCAAATGAATTGAAGCTAAAAACTTTTCAATCTGTTTTTTTTTACTTCAATTACTTTTAGAGATTTATTTATTTAGCAGTCAAATTGGAGCTCCGAAATTCGATAAGCTTTTGCATTTAGCCTTCTAAAAATAATTCAAATGAGTGTTGATTCTACTCCAAACTAAGTTCGTTCGCCCAGAGGATTTTTCCATTTAAATAAATTAAAATAAACTCACCCGTGAAGCCGTTGCAGCAACTTGATTCAAGGCACTGATCCATCTGAAATGCAGTAAAGAAGAGTGATGAGAGAATTCTGTTTAAGTTAATATATTATTTAGATCTTTATTTTTGTGTTGATAAAAGTTTGTTTATGATTATTAAATTAGTGATGATTATGCAAATTTGAATGCCAGCTTTGTAGTTCTTATTCTGCAATCAAGTATATATCAGTAGTAGTACCATCAAAGAATTGATCAATACCGATGAAAAATTAAGTCCATGGTGATGTCAGATCTTATCCATTTGAAATTCAGTATAGTGATCAGAGAATTATGTTAAGTGAATAGATTATTTAGATCTTTTTTGTGTTGATAAAAGTTTGTTTATGATTAAATTAATGATGATTATGCAAATTTGAATGCAGCTTTGTAGTTACTCTGTAATCAAATATATATCAGTAGTAGTACCATCAGAAAATGTATTGATACCGATGAAAAATTAAGTCCATGGTGATGTCTGATCTGATCCATCTGAAATTCAGTATAGTGATCAGAGAATTATGTTAAGTGAATAGATTATTTAGATCTTTTTTGTATTGATAAAAGTTTGTTTATGATTAAATTAATGATGATTATGTAAATTTGAATGTCAGCTTTGTAGTTCTTACTCTGCGATCAAATATATATCAGTAGTAGTACCATCAGAAAATTTATTGATACCGATGAAAAATTGAGTAAAGGCAATATTTTATATATTTCCTTAAGATAGTTCATTTATATATTTCCTTATTAATATTTATTGAGGAACGAAATGATTCTGATAATGCATATTTAATTGCAGATCAAGATTATAAAAAATATTAAAACTTTAGAAATATTTCTTAATTAAAATTAAAACTTTAGAAAGTAGGAATAAAATGTATCCAAATTTTTAGGAGGCTATTTGAGAACATTTTAGGACAATAATAAAAAAGTACTTAAGTAATTCAATTAGAATAATTAATTGTCGATAATTGGATAATGTCAATAATCGATAATTGTTCAGAAGAAAACACAAAGATATCTATAAAGATAAAACAAAAATATTTTAGGAAAATAATCTTTTATAAAATTTTTTTTCATTTTACACATCAGTAAAAGTTCAAGAAGTTTTAATGATGAAATAAATATGTCAGAAAATAAAAACCGAAAATACGTAATAATCATTAATATATATATATGTTAATAATAATTTATATATAAATTTATTAATTATTTGATTTCTGATTATGTACATGTAATTATGGAATTAGATTACCAAACCAATGATGAACCTAAAAAATATTTCATATTTAGTAATGAAATCTGTTTTTTTTTTTTAAAATCACTTGTTTCATTAAATATAACTAAACTAAAGTAAAAATACACTGCACAAATTAAACAGCAAATATAAAGATATTGTCATAAGTTAATGTAGATAACTTTTTAAAAACCGCAAAGTAAATAATATGATAATTAATACATATTGACTAACGAAAAAGAAAATTAGAATCAATAATTTTTAAGATATCCTTTTACGCAGAATAGTTTTTGATCCTATAAAGTTCTGGAGTACAAAAAATTCCACCCTTTGAATATATAGGCCCAAGGATTTTGCAAAGTAGAGGATCCAAGAAATTGTTTTCATAGTAAGAATTGTTATGAATGATTGGCTAAACGTTGGTTCCTCGTATCAACCAAATTTGGAGAAAGCATAATTGGTTGTAGCAAACCTACGATTGGTTTAAGAAATTTGAGAAAGACGAATTCGATCTTCAAAATCAGTCAGGAAGTGGTCAATCCTTATTTATTGACAATGACCGACCCAAACTTAGTGGCGTATCGACTAAGATTTGGAGAAAGCATATATAGAAGTCGAAGCTGATAAAGTATACACATGTGATCACATAAGCTATCTGAGATATTGGTCGTCAGTTATTTTGCATCTCTTGTAGGAAATGGGCTGAAGAATGAAGTTACTGAGACGGTATTATTATTCGCATAGTACTAAACTGAAACCGAACAGACAAGATACAAATGCACAACTTTAGGCAAAAGTCAACTTTTCATTAAAAGAAGCTCACGTTTTGTGTTTGGTGGTACATGAAGAGCGTAATTCACTGGGAAATGTTAGAACGCCATCAATCTTTCAACATTAAATTATACAACCAACAATTACAAAGGGTGTTAGATATAATTGTTAAAAAACGAATAGAATTGATTGATATTATCTTATGACAGCGTCGTACCACATATTTCCCAACATTTTGCTGCATTGTTTCATTGTATATTGTTTTTAATAAAAATTATGTGAGAACTTTATATATAATATGATAGTAAAAAATGCTGCATTCTTGATTTTCTAATTCATTGGCCAACATATATATATATATACTTGACAATTCGTAGTTGATGAAACCTATTAAAATCTATATATTAAACAGTATGAAAAGCAATTACCTTGTGGCGGTGTCCTCGTCGTCGGCAGCAAAGTAAAAGGGGCTTTCACCGAACTTGGACACCTTGAAGGCGTGGGGCGCCCCGGCCTCCGGGACGCGGCTTATCGTCTGGTTTTGCAGCCCCAGGGCACCGAGGGGCTCGTGATCGCGCTGCAATCATTAAACACCATCACATCTCAACCCCTTATTATATGAATTGTACAATAAACAGTTTTGTCCCAAGGCAATTATTTCTTACTTATATTGACTTTAAGGATTGCAATATCGGACCAAAAGTTCAATACCGATATTCGTTATTTTTTAGATCTTAATACCGGGATACCGGTTTTAATACCGGTAGTAGAAATTTTAGAAAAAGAAACAAAAACAGGTGTTTGTTTTATTTGCCAGTTTTATTAGAGAATGCAAACATCACAAAAAAATTTGTAACTTATAAATTATAACAGTATGTGAAGAATCACAAAAAAAGTCAAAGATCATCTTATTTATTTAAATCACAAAAAAGTATAAATATCACTATTCAGTCTGTGGTACTATTACACATTTTTGAAATGTGATCTTAAAAAAAAACATAATGCATCAATTGTACTATCATTATGCCTGGAACGTAATTTTGTGTACAAAATTACCAGCTGTTGTACTGTTAGCAATGCGCGATGTACTTTTTCCAAGTATTTACCTCTAAGTCCCTCATCTTCAAATAAATCTATTTCTCGCCGGATTGTTTTGGATATAGCTGATTTCTGTGTTTGTATTTTGGTTTGTTGAAATTTTTTTAGTTATCGTCAATTCTAATTTTTGTTCAATAGACAATTCCTTTTCACTATCGACATTAGTGTCATCATAATCTTCAATAACTGTACCAAATTCTGCTAATGTGGATAGGTTTGTGGGTAAAAAATTTTAAGAAAGTTTACTGTAAACTTGATCAAATTTGAATTGAAATTGAAAATTCTTTTCTAGAATTAACAGATAAGAATTCTAAATTTCTAGTAAATACCGAAAAAACGGTATTTAAACTTGTGAATACCGGTATTACGAAATTGTACAAATGGCTCAAAATACCGGTATTCGGTATCTCGGTATACCGGTATTGCAATCCCTAATCGACTTATATTATGGGCCTGAATAGCCGAGTGGCTAGCGCTCTCGCACTCGGTACCACAGATTTCAGGTTCGAGTCTTGGTGGTGCCATGGATGTTTGTAGTGGTTCGGAATCCACTTTAAGCCGTAGGTCCTGGTCTTACATGACTGTTGAGCGTTGGGCGTAGAGCTGGCGATCCTGCCACGTAAAAAGAAAAAAAAAACATCTTTCGTCTCAAAATCTACCAGTAAGTAGGCGGCCTTGGCCCACACTAGGCTGTTGCGCCAACGATGATGACTTATATTATAGGAATGATACACTGCACCATATAAAATATTCTGGGAATGTTCGGTACTGTCGTCATCTGATAGCAGTGATCACAAATATAAGTCTCTGATTTATCGTCAGAGATTTCGAGGATTATCATATGGTATATCTCTGGTATTATCTCAAACATCTTCTCTTAAAAATAATGGACATTATGTGCAAGTGGTAATAAGTAACATGCGAATCTTCGTCAATCTTCTAGGCACTGAAGAGCATTGAGTCAAATATTTGTAAAAAAAACATGCAAATGCAACATGCAGAATAAATTTTTTAGAACTTCGATATCATGAATAAAACTCATGTCTTAGGATATAACAGAGTAGTTCAAAATTTGAAATTAATTTTCCCATATGTCAATTCGTGGTGTTCCAAAAGGATACAAACATAAAATGCTAGTATACTAGGGATAATGTGATAAGGGGTTAATTATGTACATGAAATATTTTAAAAGTGTAGAAATTATACACAGTGAAAGCGTATAATAAGGCTATAGGAGATGTATTTGATTTTAATCTATTCAACAAATTATCTTAACCAGCTCTCATTTTCATAAATAATTAATCTTTTCTCATTTTCCATAAGTGGGCGTTGTGATTCAGAAGAGGAATTTGCATTATAAATCTGATAATATTTAATGATTATCTGTTACTGAACAATATCTAGATTTATGATTAAAGTATTCATCTTAATAATTTAGTCAAATTCAAAGTCTAGTTAGAATTTATTCTCGGCTCTATTGTTGTTAAATGAAGATTTACACATGGAGAAGCTGCCTTGAAGAGTTTTCTAACAGCAAAAAGAAAAATTAAAAATATATTGTAACGACAATCGCTATTTCAATGTTTATAAATCATTAATTTTTTTTAAATATGACAAGAACTTATAAATTATACGTAAATGAATTGAAAATTCCAGAAAATTTCGTGTTATTGCAAAGCCTTAACTGAATAATTTATTAATAAATTTATTACAAAATAAAAAAAGATTAAAAATGATGAAGCACTATTATAATAAAAACACATAATTATATATCACAGGTTTTAATAAAATTGTACTTTGTGAAACTAAAAATGTTTTTGATTAAACAATTTCGAAAATAATACTGCTGATCAAAATAATTTACTCCATCATTACACAGGCTATGCTAGTAGTAATGTATTTATTATAAATTATTTATGAAATATTTTCTTTTTATGTTGAGAATGAGATATTCGGTGTACCTTACTAGTCCTGTACCAGTACAGGACACCGTCTAGTTTAACTGCGAACCACCGTCGACACCACCGACGTCCGGTGACGCACCGGGCACTCAATCTCTGCAGATATCCGGAATAAACAGGTGGAGGTGGAGGGTCGTTCAACACAGGAGCCAGCACGTGGCAGGTACGGCACACTTCCATCTTCAGGATTTCTGTTCCTGTTCACAGACATTGATCACATTTTACATAAATGAAGTGATGATGAGGTATTGCAAAAGTAATATGAAGCAATTAATAGAAACATCCTAAATCTTCAAAAGTATTTCATAACTCAAGGATGACATGAAAACACTAACATTTAACACACATCTTCAAGCATAGTACTTTGAAGATATACAATTATGGCACATTGAAAAATGGTATAAAGAAAACACGGAATAATTTGCAGAAATATATTTGTAAGTGCATATATATAATAATACCAGTTTTGGTCTTCCTGGTTTAACGACATATAATTAACAGATTCAATTATTGTACTAACCTCTATTAACTTTACATTTTTCAACATTTTTTTTAGCAAACTCTTGCCTTTTCTAAAATAGCTGCCTTAACATTTTGCTCATGTACATTCTTCGTTTCTCACTCTCTGAAATCTACTAAACGAAACACTTTAATGATTTGTTTTTAAAAACTATTGCCTCTTACTACCAGACTCTTTATAACTTCCGAACGTTTGGACGTACTACATTTTCGTTTTTTTCAGAAATGGATCCCAACTATTTTAATTATTAACTCGATGATAAGAAAATGGGGGAAAAAAAAAGACACACAACTTTTTATTTATTGGCTGATTTCTCTTTGACTGACTTTTGATTGCACTTTGCAACAGCCTAAAGGTTTGCTACATATATTTTATGTAGTTTATAAAGAAGAGATCTTTAGGAAAAATATTTTAAAAATTTACGTGTAAATTTTTGTAAATCATTGAGGAATTTCTGTTCTGATGTATTATTAAACAATTCTACACAAATGTATTATTAAACAATTCGAACTACTTATTCAAGGTAAAAAATTGTTTAATTTTATTAAATATTTTTAAAAATTGGAAAATTATGAAATAAATATGAAAAATTAAAATTTTTTTTTTAATTTATTGATATATTGAATGTTTCATATTCGATTGATATATTCAATGTTTCATATTCATTTCGAATATTTTTATTGATTTTAGAACCTGGAAAAAGTGATTTCCAAATTTGGAATTTAAAGATAACTAATTCCCAATTAGTTTTCTAGGATGAATGTGGTTAAGATAGCTAATTAAAGTTATAAGGTATCTATATTTAAAAAAGCATTCTATTATATATATATATATATTAGTCTATGGATACATTTTTAAGACGAATATTTTTTGTGTGTTATTTTTATGGATATATATTTAACAAAATTCACACAAGTGGCATGTAAAATTTTGTTAACTATAGCAGAAAGGAACATTAATTAGAAATTAATTGAAACTAATTAATTAGAAATTAACAAACTTACAAAAACTAACTAACTAATTAACTAATTACGTAATGAATTACTGAAATTTTCATGTAATGAATTTTAAGTTTCAGTTAATTAGAAACTTCTCTCCTTCTAGAATATCTTATTTTAGAATACACATGAGGTTCATGAGATGAATATTTTTGAAATAATGTTATGTTTATCTCTTTAATATTTGTGGATTTCTGAGCTAGAATTTAGTAGGATAATAATCTTTATTAGGGCTCTAAAATATAAATAATATATTAAGAATAATCAATAATCATTTAGAGTTCGTGGAAAGCATCCGAGGAAACTGAACACTAATAATCTCAGTTTGCAAAGAATTAATCTTTTCTTACATTAAAAAATTAAAAAAATAATGTCTAGATTTATCTGTATAGATGTATAGAATTGTTTATTTCTTCAATAAAAAAAAAATAAATAAAGGTCTCTAATAGCTGAAGCAAGATACATAAAACCATTGATTATAGAATCAAATTTACGTCATGAAGTAAGGTGGCCATAAAAACCTGACTTCATTTATTCGTATCTTTTTAGATTTAATAAATTATATTTAATAATCTTTCTAATGTTATAGTACACTTAATAGAAATTTAATGAAGTGCTCTGACGCTTTACTAGTCAGAACGTAAGAGAGTGTTTTGAAAGACTTTCGATATACTTTTATATTTAGTGGCTTAATTTGTTTTATGTTTATATGACCCAAACTATTTTTAGTACCTTTCTAGACTTAACATTAAATTATTACTATTTTTAGAGTTTTCTGCCCGCTGATATTAAGTTGAAAATAATAGCAGCTTTAACTCTTACAAATTTCATTACTGGAAACTACTACTACGACTACTACTTTCTACTTTCGCTACTGAGGCCACTGGAGGAGAAGGATGAAAACTTTATTTTTCTTCTATCATTAGGTAATCTATGATTTATATGCACTTTTTTGAACTCTTATATTATCTAACTCAGTTTTATCGTTAGATATTGAACTAATTACCTGTGTGGGCTAGGCGGACCACATCCCCATGTGGTGCATCTAATACGTTAAGGCCATTGATAGAAATAATGATATCACCAACTTCTAAACCACTGGTTTCCGCTGGTGTTCCTATTGTAAAGGGATTGTTTGTAAAATTTATATTAAAAACATAATCAATAAAGTTAGAATGACTACCAAATTTTTAAATTCATATTAGAATATAATCCATAATTAATAGAAATACTCTGTTTACTGCAATTTTATAGGGATCCTGAAAATTTCATACTTATTCAATTTTTCAATACACTATTTAGCTTTCATACCTATGGAGAAACTTATAAAGGTTACTTATAGGTTATGAAAATAATGGAGACACCTTAGAGTTATAAGGATTCCTTTACTAATATGGCGTAGGACCGCCTTTGGCACGTAGTAATACAGCCTGGATTTGCCTGGAAATTGAATCATACAAGTGCTGAATAGTGTTTAGAGGAATATTGAACCATTCTTCATGGAGATATTGCAAAAGTTCCTGGGGAGAGGCCGGTGAAGGACATCGATTCCGGATTGATCGTTCTAAAATAGATCATAACGGTTTGATGATTTTGTGGTCCGTGGACTATGCGGGCTAACGTAGATTTTTCACTTCATCCTTGCTGTCAGTAAACCATTATTGGATAGGTACCGCTGCATGAATAGGAGCATTATTATCCTCAAAAATTCCATCTCCTGCAGGAAACGAAGTTTGCATCATAGGATGACCTGGTTAACTAAAATTTCTCCATACTTTCCAGTGATTCTTCTTTTCAGGATTACGATCGGACTAGCAGAGAACCCAGACATGGCTGCCCATATAATGACAGATCCACCTCCATGCTTGACAGTTGGAAGGAGACAATCACGATCATACGCTTGTGCAGGTGTCCTCCAAAAGTGCACACTCTTATTGTGGGTAAAGTGTGAAAATTGATTCGTCCCACCATATAACTGCCTTACACTTATCAATCGATGTTTGTGTTTGTGGAACCACTGCAGACGACGTTTGGCATTAACAGATGTGACAAGTGGCTTGGGAATTGCTGCTCAGCCGTAAATATCCTGTTTATGAAGGTGTCTCCTAACTGTAATTATTGACCCTGGAGAATCCAGACGATGATTGAGCTCTGCAGTCACTTTGGCTGCAGTGTTTTCTATTTAGACAATACAATCCTCTTCAATACCCGTCGGTCTCTCAATCAGCTTCTTTTTCCGTCCACTATTTTGCTTTGCCGAACTTGTCTTGCCGCTCTGTGTGTACGCTGTCAAGACTTTAGACACCGTACCTTTAAAAAAAGCTGGGATGTTTATTTATAGATATATAGTTTCACCTCGCATCCCAGCTTTTATGCTGGGAAAAAAGCTTTTATACCGCATAAAAGCTGGGATGTTTCGGTCACAGTTGCTCCAGCTAGTCTGGCTCCTACAATTTGTCCTCTTTGATACTCAGTGAGGTCTAACATTTTAAACTTTTCACAAATATGAAAGACACGTACAACTTCACTAAAGCTATCTCATATTATCATAATATATAATTTATAATAAAAAAGAAAACTGATAGCTTTAATGCTTACGAAGCGCCTTCTTAAATGTCACTTTTTTCACAGATGTTTCCATTATTTTGATAACCAGCTGTATGTATACAGAAATATAGAGATAATTCATTTCGTAATTCAGATCTGAGCTAACAGCAATTGAACTAACAACTATATAATAAAGAAGGTTCAAGATATTTATTTATAGATATATAGTTACACCTCGCAAGTTATCTGAACAATTTATAACTAATTTGGAAATTCAATACTGTTTAAAAATGTATTGGCTTTGTAATGAAATGCAGAAAAAATTTCTTTCTTTTACAAATCGGTTATTAGTTAATTCACCCTTTATAATTAAATAGTTATTTCTCGAACATTGCGATTTATATTTTATTCTTTGTAGAAAAAATTTATCAATGAAAGTAGTAACTGGATGTGAAAAACTATATAATATTTTTAATTATGGTAAAATAGTAAAAGTATTTTTCATTCCCAATTTTGAAATATTAGGTACTTCAAAGTTGTATGGCTACATCAGTACATTGAAATATATATAAAGCATTGTTAAGTTTTTTATATTGACATGTATTCAAACTTGATTATGATACAAACATTAGATATTTATAACACGTTTTTGGGTTCAAAGTCCTGTTTGAATAAAATGCTAATTAATTTTTTTTTGACAATAAATTTATAATTATGAATCAAGTAGCATTACTTATAATTTAAAAATTAAACTGTTTTAAAGTGGTATAAATATAGATTTGGAAAATTGATTGAATATTTTTTTACATATTTCTAAAAACGTATTCAGTCAAATCATAAGATTAAATAAATAATGTAATATGAATAAATAAATTTGCACAGCTTTCAAATAAAATACCCAAATGTATCAGATCATTATACATAATATTTATAAGAGAAAGTAAAAATTCCAATAATTTCTAAACACATATTATTAAAGGCGGTTAAAAATTAAAAAAAAAAAAATTATTTGCATAGTGTCAAAAGCATTTGCCCAACCTTTCTTCTATTGAAATTCTTTAGAAGTAGTGTTTTTGACAGGAAAAAAAAAGAAACTTTCAACAATTGATATTCAAAGCACCTAAATATTTATTTTAAAACTCCCATTGTACCTTTTTCTATAGACGATACAACTACAGGTCTGTTGCCGTGAATCTTAAATCCAAATTCTCCATTATTCCTTTGTACGGTGATTCTTTTATCAACCTCTGGAATAAAAGGGCATTTGAATAAATATTTTATGAAATCAAATAAGAAAATATGAGACAAAGAACGAAACAAAATATGCTTCTACTCGGTGAAGAAGAATATAAAGGGGAATGTGGGATTTAGGTTGTTGAAATAAATAATTAAAATTTCTCTTATTTATCCGAGGATATTAATAAAGCCGAGTATATGACATAAGCAATAATTTTTTTAAACATCGTTTTTCAAAAATTGAGGAAAAACTGAACAAGATAATATTGTGAAATTTCAATTCATTGGAATTTAATTAAATTTGTCTAAAATATTAATCAAGCACTGCTTCAAAACTTGGGTAGAAATTAAAAATTTTCACTCTTACATATGAAGATTTGATATTACTCAAATAATTCAACCTTACATATGAAGATTTCATATTGCTCAATTGATGTATGTCTTGTTACTAACTAAGTTACTGCAGTTAAGTGACTTGCAACTGTATTGCTGGGACTATTGGAGAGCTCGTAATTAAGTAATATTAAAATAATTAAAATTTCTATTATTTAGTTTAGTATATATCTAGTGTAAACAATAATTTTTTTATACATGTGTTTTCAAAAATTAAGGAGAAACTAGGAAAAATAATATTGTGAAATTTAAATTTATTGGAATTTAATGAAATTTGTCAAAAATTTTAATCGAGCACTGCTTAATAACTTGGATACAAAATTAAAATTTCATTCAGCCCTACATATGCAGATTTCATATTGCTCAATTGATGTATGACTTGTTACTAAAGGGCTTGGACAGTATTGTTGGGAAGTATTGGAGAGCTCATTGCCTAATAATCTAATGGCCGATGGTAGTGCCTTTAAACTAATTGTATTTGTATTTCATTGTTACGTACACTGGTCAGTTGTTTGTTATTTTTCTGACGTATATAAATCACAATGAAATCGATGAAATGTGTGGTGTGTGATAATGTGTGAGATTCAATTTATTTATGTTAATCTGTTAGCAAGATGTCGAAAAGCAAGCACTATATACTTACCGAAAGCCCTGTTTTTGCAATGCGTTTGTACATCTCAACGCTACACTTTTGTTGAATCCTGCATTTGTTTAATAATAATAATTTATTTCATTGTTTCATACAATGTTCAGTTCTTGCGTATTACTTTTCTGGCTTTATAGAAAACACAAAGACATCGGTGATAATATGAGGGATTCAATGTGTGATGATAATGTGTGGGATTCAATTCATTGATGTTAATCCTTTAGTAGAACGCCGAAAAGAAACACTCTTTACTTACCAAAGATCCTGTTTTTGCAATGCTTTTGTACATATCAACGCTACACTTCCGTTTAATACTGAATTTGTTCAATAATAATAATGCATTTCGTTGTTTCGTACAATGTTCAGTTGTGTTACTTTTCTGACGTATAAAAAACACATTGACATCGGTGAAAATATGTGGGATTCAATGTTTTATGATAATGTGTGGGATTCAGTGTTTGATGATAATGTGTGAGATTCAATTTATTGAAGTTAATCCGTTAGTAAGATGTCGAAAAGCAAGCACTTTTTACTTACCAAAAGTCCTGCTTTTGCAATGCTTTTGTACATCTGAAATCTACGCTTGCATTGAATCCTGCATTTTTTATTAATAATAATAAAATTAATAATAATAATAATAAAATCTCATTGTTTCGTACAATGTTCAGTTATTGTATTACTTTTCTGATGTATAGAAATCACAATGACATTGGTGATAATATGAGGGATTCAATGTGTGATGATAATGTGTGGGATTCAATTCATTGATGTTAATCCTTTAGTATGTTAGAACGCCGAAAAGCAAACACTCTTTACTTACCAAAGCATCTGTTTGCGATGCGCTGGTACATCTCGACGCTACACTTGCGTTGAATCATACGGTGGGTGACGATCTCGTACTGCTTGAGGAACTCGTGCTCGGAGGCGGTGGAGTCCGTCGAGTCGGTCCTCGACAGGACGGGATGACCGGTTGAATCAGATTCCTCTAGGGACAAAGAAGAGTGCTCAGAATGGACATTGAAGTATCTTTCACACATTAATTCCTTTTTCTCCAATTTAATCGTTCAATTTTTTTAATGGAACAAAAGTTTTTTGCTGAATAAATAGTAAATACAAAAAATACTACTGTTTTCTGTTTCCCTTAACAAACAAATAGAAAACTTTAATGTTAAAAGATTCGTTGTTACTCGTCCGTAAGCAAATAATATTTCTAATATCGCGACTCTAATGTAAAAATATTTGTAGTTAATCCGTTTATTATACTTATTTATTCTTCATTCAGACAAAAAACACGAATCGCAAGCAAGTTTTCGAATCGGTTCGAGGTCATTCACCACAAAAAACGGTAAAGGTGCAATATTCAGCATTACTCAGGTTGTACCACATGAAGCCTGCTTCATTGCACCCACTGTGCATCACCACAATTTTTAACAAATATCTAATAAAAGTTTTGTTAGTAGGTTCGCGTTCGCCATCCCATCTCATCGAGTTCAATGGAAATACATTCTAGTCTATGGATATATTGTGGCCATTTATAGCGTACAGACTTTCGGCCTACATTGAAACCCGTCCTTTGAGTTCAAATAACCAACTCTCTATCCACGGACAAAAAAAAAACTGAGAAGAAAGATTGAATTTTACCTTCATTTTGTATTTTTGAAAGTGCTTTTGATAAGTTAATGCTTTGTATTTTTATTTGCATGTCGTGACTTACTTAAAGATTTGTCACTGATACGAGAGATCCATAGATCCAACCTTACTCAGGATGCATCACAGACAGTCTACACAGTAATACCAATATAGAAAGAAAGGTCTGGAAGATTTATTCCCAGTAATTACTAACTGTAATTGCCTCAAATTTGAGTTGCACAAGAAAAAAACAATTAAACATTCAGATCACCAGTCTTACGATAGCAAGCCATGCTACCAGAATGTATATCCGTCTACCATTTCAAGTGACTATAGATAAATTGACGATTATGAAACAGTATTCTTTTTCTCAACGTCATGAACTATGTGTTTTAACGACATTTTAATTGACCACGTAACGATTAAACTTTTGTTATATTACATTTTTGGTTATTATTCCTTTGAATGAGGTTTAAGATCCTCAAGAATTATTAGAAACTACATATGCTACTAAAAATAATTCCTTTTTGATTTTCAGTTTACATAAAAGAAAACATTAGATTTTTAAAATTGCGTTTCAAATTCTTTTAATGCATCAATTAAAACTTTTTATTTTCTTTATTGCATATTGGATAGTTTAGACTAACAGGATTGATTCGCATATCAAGAATATAACTTTCCTTCCATTATGGCCGAAATTAAAAAAAAAAAAAAAAATCATATAATTGTGCGTAATAAAATTGTGTATATTATATTTACGCACAATTTTAGAAATCTAAAGTCGTATACTGTATAAATTTACAAGACAATTACAAAAGTAATAAATTTATACTGAATTTACAATAATTCCGTGAATATCCTAACCCTCATTTAAACAATTAATTTACTAATTAAATTTATTTTATTTTAATATATTTTATTTTTAAATAAGAGGATCTTATTCCTTTGCAAATTGATTAAGATAAAGGAAAACCTCGAATTGATAGTTAATAAATTAAAATTCTTTACTAAAATATTTTTCGTAAGACTATTTTGCTAAGATTTAAAAAAAATTTTATAGATTAAATATTTTATTGCACTTTTTTAATTATTCACTTATTTTTAAACAAGATTTAATTGATAAATAGAAAGATTTAAAATTCTTTTATCAAAGTATTTTTCTTTGCTAAGGCATCAGAAATATTCAGATTTAAAAACAATTCTCTCTATTAAATATCGCATTGAACTTTTTTAATTATTCAACACTGTTTTAAAATTTAAAATAAAAATCATGAGAATGACAACAATTCGTTTTAAAACTCTCAAGATCAAAATTGCAACCACTACTTAGAATGAATACTATATAGATCCTCAAATAAAAAAAAATTTTATTCGACATGAGATAAATTGAAAACATATATTTTATTGCAAAAGAATACAAACACACAAATGGAAATAAGAAACTTTCTTTATTTAACAAATGTTTTTTTATTAAGAGGAATATAAGTTTTCTATCACAGAAAAGAATATTAGATGAGAAAGGAATACAACTACGTATTTGAGCAATAATACGAAAATAAATATAGAAAATATCAGTGAATGTACACTTCTGCAAAAACCCATTATGATATATAAGAGAGATAAAAAAAGAATTGTAATAGTTTGCTCGAATAATATTTTATAGTAAATATAAATTATTTAATTCAAAGAAAGTTACATGCACCTTTGAAATTAAGCAGAGTGTTTTTTGCAAACTTTTTTACGTAAAATGATATGAGTATTTTAATACTTATTTATATCACAAAATATTAATATTTTTAAATAAGCATAAAGTATTTGCCCTAGTTAAATTAACTTTTACATTTTATAAGCAAAGCGAATTATCTTTTTCTTATAATTGTAGTGTCTGGGACTATACTAGACCTATATATATATAGTATATATATATATTCTCTCAGCGGTGCCATAGCTGTTTGTAATGGTTCGGAATCCACTTTAAGCAGTAGGCCCCTGTCTCATATGACTGTAGAGCGTCACAGAACCCAATAGGACTTCTCTCCCACATCATTCCCAAACTATATAGGGGCAACTCAGCTCTAGGCATAGTGATGTGGTGTGATGTAGTAGTAGTCATTTTAGATTAGGACCAATCGCTTGAAGTGGATTCCGAACTACTATCAACATCCAAGGCTCCGGCAGGACTCGAACCCAAAACCTGTGGCACCGAGCACTAGAGCGCTAGTCATTCTGCCATCAGGCCGAAGTACTAAAATATCAATTTAGAAAGAAAACACAAAATATTTAAGAAAAAAAAGGAAGCAAGAAAAATTTGTTTTTAATTTATAACCCAAATTTCACTAAAACAATAAAACTATTAAACTACTATTAAAAAAATATATTAATTATTCATATATTCAATTGGAATTGTTAAAATCTAAAAACAGCTTTAAAATATATTTTTTTTGTAAAGTTTTCCGGAAAGTGTAATAAAAATTATTAAAAATTTTGGTTTTTCTATTTTACTAGCAGACAGTGCAAATTTCTTAAATATTATAAGTTATTCATCAAAATGACAGAAAAAATTCATTCAGACCACAAATTAAATGGATAATGATGCCATTCAAGCATTAATACTTGTGCTTGAACGAATGCACGATAAAACATTTCTAGAACAGCATTATGTCAAATTCCATATTTCCTTCGTAACGTGAAAAAAGTTTAAAAAAAGATAAGACCAATCGTTACGCATCATTTTATTGACGGTGATGACTATTGAGCTATTCAACTCTTACGAACAAGAATAAATTTTTTCCCTTTGTTAACTGCCACAAACTTTTGACAGTTAAATGAATTAGAACATTCTCCAATTGACTAACGAACAATTTCCTTTCTTCTTTAACTCTTATTTTTTTTTTAATCATTAGTTTTTTCCGACTGACAGAAATAGAAATGAAAATATTCAGACATAAAATCGATAAAAAAAGTGGGAGGACTTCAAATGTTCTTTTGTCATATTGCACGTATATATATATATATATATATATATTTGCTTTTCACCAGAATACTTATGTATGAAATTATTGATATTCCAATACCAATAATAGAATGTTATTTCAAAGAGGTGGCAAAATATTTGATACTGATAAGTTTTATTTGAAAATATTTCCTTCAATTATTGATTTAAGAAACAAGAATTAAAAATGATTTAAGAAATATTTATTAGTTTATCTTGACATAAATGTAAAGATCATGGTTGCTTTTGTTAGATTTATTTTTGGAAATGGTTGGAGACTGTATTGTTGAAATATCTTATTTGAGATTTTGTTATTATCTGAGATTTTGTGTTATCTTATATGAGTTGTAATGTTACAATTAGTTACAATTATTAGTAGATAAGAAGTTGCAGTTCTTCTCCAGTAAGCTTTACTGTTGCAATTCATTTCTTTGTTCGATGAATAAATATCATCATTTCGTATTGATAAAGGATATGTTTTATATATGGCTCACTTTACTGGAAGTGTAACACAAAAGATACCCAATTCAGTTATGTGTCCTCTTTTAATGATATGTTATTCAAAACTGTTAAAGTTTGCCTTGAAAATTTGTTTTTCCTATCTTTTTAATTTTTCTTTACACGTAAAATTCAATCAATTAGAAAGATAATAAAATTGGTGAAAGAAAGTTTACATTTAAGAAACATACACTGAAATGACAAAAGTCATGGGATAGCAATATGCAAATTTTCAGATGGCAGTAGCATCGCGTAGAACAGGTATAAATGCGCAGTGCTTTCGCAGAGCTTTCATTTCTGTTCAAGTTATTCATGTGAAGAGGTTTTTACGTGATGATGACCGCACGACGGGAATTAACAGACTTTGAACGCGGAATGTTAGTTGGAGCTAGACGCATGGGTCATGCCATTTCGGAAATCGTTAGGGAATTCAACATTCCCAGATCCACTGTGTCAAGAGTGTGCCGAGAGTATGAAATTTCAAGCATAACATCCCACCATGGACAGCGCAGTGGTCGACCGCCTGCACTTAACGACCGAGACCGGCGACGTCTGCAAAGAGTCGTAAATTCTAATAGACAAGCAACACTGCGTCAAATAACCGCAGAAATCAATGTGGGACGTACAAGGGACTTGTCTGTTAGAACTGTGCGGAGAAATTTGGCTTTCTTGGGCTATTCCAGCAGAAGACCGACTCGAGTGCCTTTACTGACAGAACGACATCGCTTGCAGCGACTCTCGTAGGCACGTGAGCATATCGGTTGGTCCCTAGATGAATGGAAAACCGTGGCCTGGTCCGATGAGTCACGATTTCAGTTGGTAAGAGCTGATGGTAGGGTTCGAGTGCGGCGCAGACCCCACGAAGCCATGGACCCAAACTGTCAGCAAGGCACTGTTCAAGCTGGTGGTGGCTCGGTAATGGTGTGGGCTGTTTTTTCATGGCATGGACTTGGTTCTCTGGTGCGACTTTACCGAACATTGACTGGAAATGCTTATGTTCAGCTACTTGGAGGTCACTTGCAGCCATTAATGGACTTCATGTACCCAAACGACGATGGGATTTTTATGGATGACAATGCGCCATGTCACCGGGCCACAACTGTTCGCGATTGGTTTGAAGAACATTCTGAACAATTCCAACGAATGATCTGGCCACCTAGATCGCCCGACATGAATCCCATCGAGCATTTATGGTACATCATCGAGAGGTCTGTTCGTGCCCAAAATCCTGCACCATCAACGCTTTCACAATTATGGACGTCTATCGAGACAGCATGGCTCAATATTCCTGCAGAAGACTTCCAACGACTTGTTGAGTCCATGCCACGTCGAGTTGCTGCCCTTCGCCGGGCGAAAAGAGGGCCGACACGATATTAAGAGGTATCCCATGACTTTTGTCACTTCAGTGTAAGTGTCAGTCGTAAATTTGTAAAACGGATGAAACTCAACATTGAAAACATTTGAAAATAACAATTATATTATAAAAATACATTACTGCCCACAAAAAGTACACTTAATTGTGAAAAGATATCACAAGGAAGTTCTAAACTGAAAGCGTTAAACAGTTTTGGAATCATTGCGGTATTTAAAGACTATTTCGAAAGCATAATGTCGTAGATGTAACATTTGTCACGTGGAAATAACATAGAATATCTTATATACGATAATATTATGCTATAGATTGCATTATTATAGATATTAAATGCAATGATCAATTTAAGCTTGTATTTCTTTGGATTTTTATTTATTATGTGTACACTTTATAGAATGCTAAGAATTTTAACTTGTACTTTGTCCTAATAGTGGAAGATATACTATAGCATGTAAAGAGTTACTAAGGGTGCAACACCGGATCCTACTACACTCAGTGGCCTAACTATACCATCTGAGGCTTGTGGTAAATTTTTTGAATGTGGGTCCCTCAATACAAACTGTCAACATTGTATTTTCTTTTTAATATAGTACTACCTAAAATATGTATTATTTTTGGATGATACTATGAAATTTTAATTTATTGGTGGTACTGAATTAAAATTACCGACTTTATCGCTATTTTCACAATCAACTAATTAACTTTACAACTGATTACTGATCCGATAAAACAAAAAGTAAGATAATAGTGGCGTATGGAGAATCAGCGAAACAAGAGACTTCTCCGCTTTCTGGAAGCTCCTGATTTGCTAATGGGAATTCCCACTTTTAATTTTGTAAGTACTTATTCAAAAAGTACATGTAAGGTCCATGTGTGGCAGCGGGAATACCCACTTTTTATTTTTTAAGTACCTATTCGCTAACCAGAAATCAGGGAAATCTTAGAATCGGGATTACCCGTACGTAACTATTTCTATTATTATAACTACCAGATGCGATATATTTTTCATACAAATGAATACATTCAAACCTTGACACACATTTTTTTCAATATACCACTTTAGTAACTTACATTTATTAAATACAGAAACAATACATTTTATTTTGTAATAATAAATGTCAACCCTTTCTAGCAATCATAGACTTTCTGCGCGATCCAGGGTCCGTGACAGTTTGCCCGTTTTTCCACTGTATTGTTGCCAGTGAATACACATATTTTACCAATAGAATTTTAAACGAATGTGCCCAAGGCTGCGTCTAACCTACTCTACCTACTCTAGCAAGAGTATTCTACTACCTCTACCTACTCTCTCACCCTACCCTATACCTAATAGTAAGGTGAGAGAGATAGAATCCTCTTTCCGTCATCCTGATGTCCAACAGAACATCCTAGCTTACAGATCTACAATGCCTGTTTCCAATACTGACATGGAAAATCAACGCACCATCCACCATACAACTCCGGCAATCCTTTATCACTCTTCTAAACTCATTAAAAAATAATTCTTAACTTAACTTATTATACTTTTAATGTTTTTTTGAAACAAACAAGCTATCCACAGTTTCATGTATTTCTGTGCCTCAATTTTCTTTCTTTTTTATTATTTCCACGTTTTTAAATGAATTGAAACATTTAGTGACTTGAAATCTGTACGTCACTGGAATTTAAAAAACCTGCGCAACTTTGGTTTTAAAGCAATCCATTAAATCCATAAACGTCAAAGCAATGCAACGTCAAATTCATATGGTGACGATGATAGGAAAAGCTTTAGCGCGACAGCTGATAGGAATACAAAGGAGGAAATTCTTGCCTTGAATACAGAAGATGCTCTAGCTTTCCTCAAAATAAAGATTATCACCAGTTTGCAGAATTCTTCCAGAATCTCCTTTGACAAGTGAGCAGCTTTTGCTAAGGTTACATTTTGTTCAAACCTATTTGAAAGATATCTTATCTAAAAGAATATAAGTTATATAAAAGCCATGGTAGTTTATATAGATTATTAGAGATATATTAAAAACTATTATTTATTTATTTCCAAGGCTCTATTATTAGAAGCAAGATAATATATTATAGATTAAGCGAGAGGCACTTTAGAGAGAAAATAAACAATGACGTAATTGAATAATAGTTGACTTAAGTGAACGTTCATTGGATATTTCAATAAGATTGAATACTAAATATTCTAATAATAAATCATTTTTTATCATATATATATATATATATATATATAACATTTGACAGTATTATCTTACTTACAAATAAAAATCAGAAAATGCCTTTGTTAAGTGATAAAAGATACTTTTTTTACAATACAATAAAGATAAAATTCAAATTGGCTTTCCTTCACAAAATTGATCGAAAATAAACATTTAAAATTTAAATAGGATTTAATTAACATTTCATTTTAAACTATTCTTAAGAAATGCAGTTTTAAGGATAAAAATATTCTTTATATAGATTGGTAAATATTGCTTGAATTAAAAATTGCAAATATTATTTCAGAACTTTAACTTGATAATAATATTGAAGCAAAATTCAACTAAAATCAAAAGTAAAAACAACGTAAAACATTTTGTAATAGATTGTAGTATTAGATTATATTTTATTGGTTTTACAGTTACTTTCTAGTCTAATGTTAAATTATTTGAAATGATAGTTTTGCATTTAATATATAGACTTTTGAGAAAAAAAAAACGAGTAATAGTAAAGATGATGAAATTTAGCACTTAAGTTTCTTTATACTAAGTATGCAATTTATATTATTTTCACTGTCAATGTGTGTTTCTTCCGTCATAGCGCATTTATCACTATGTAAAACTGATTGCAATTGGGGACAGTTTGTATTTTCTCGTTGTCAACACTTATAAGTTCCTTGGAGATACAAACAATAATGGTGTTACGAAAGTCACAAAGTCAATTGGACGACTTCAAAGTCTCATAGCTGTTATTTGTGAAGCTGGCTGGTCATACTGAGACCATTACCTACACAATATGTGCATTGTTGAACAAAGATGCTGTAGCAATAGTTGCTGGAAAGAAACGACCAGCAGTAAGTAAGCTAAAATGAACGAATGGGTAGCAAAATTGAATGATTGTGCAATAAGCCCGAATTACCTCCACAGCATCATTTCTTGCCCTTCACCTTGCTACGATATCTTTCATACCACCTGTGATATCTTAAGAAGTTTTTTTGAGAAGTGGTTTTGCTCACAGTGGACTTTAAAACATCTTCCTTTAATCTCACAAATCGGAGGGTGTTTGCACTACTATTTGTGGATCGGCTTCCTAATACCATTTTCCAACAAAATAACTTCAGGTCTGAAAGGATTCGCGTACCTATGGATTGCTTCGCTGTTGTTGATGTTAGTTAGCAAGGTAAACAGGTGTTTCACTAAATAAACATGCATAAATCTTGAATAATCATGAAATTTGAGCACTGAAATATCTCAGATTCATGGGCAACAACAGAATGTATCGCTAGATGAGATAAGAATCTTTATCATTTCATATATATATACTCGTATACGAAGTAAGGTTTTATTAATTATTGATTTGAATATTCAAAATATTGAATATTCAATTCATAGCCATTAATGGATTTTATAATTTTTAATTTTTAATCCCTTTTATTACCATTTAATCATTTCGAAGTTTCTGCTTTACGCATATTTGCATTCGCTTTCTTCATGGTCGACTTTTTTGTAAAAGGACGCAAATTCTCTTAGAAATAGAAAATAAATACAAAAAAATTCACAATAACGTAAGTGGTTAATTGCTGTTTAAATAATACTAACGTTTTTAACAATCGTTTTCGAATCTTTGATCTTAATGCAATGGATTTTTGTTCTATTTGAAGTGAAATGAACCAAAGAATTAAAACAGTAGTTAAAAATGTGTATAATATAAAAAAAATTAAAGAACTCTGGCATCATATGTAAAGCATATTAACTATATTAAATTCCTTCAGCCTAAATATTTAAAATGTTTATTTAATTCTGTGCATGTTATTTTCTTTCTTATCGTAAAACACAAAGGATTTCAAATAAAGTTATTACAGTATTAATTAAAATATTTTAAATCCATTATTATATTTGTTCTTACATTTTACTCAAAAAAATTATTATATTCATGAATTCCATGAGCTATCATAATGAGAATATTTCATTCTGTTATATAAAGTTATCGTTAACTGAAAAGATTTAAAAAATAATGTGACTACCTATGACTTGCTAGGATGACTACTAATGGGATGTTAAAATGACGACATGTAAAAATAACTACTTATGGGATACTTTAAAAAATGACTAGTTTATTATAAATATAAAAAGTATTTTGATTGTCTTTTTATAAACATAAAAACACTTGTCAGATTAAAATCGTTATTAACTCATTGTTCGTCATAAAATTAGTTAGACCGCTTTTAAATAAAATGACACATATATTTAACAATTTATAAATATGCTTAATTTTTTTTAATTTTTGTTTAATAAAATAAAGGATAATTTTTTTTTATTCATTTTCTATTTTTAAGAGAATATACGTTATTTTGCAAAAGGTCTAAGCACCATGACGAAAGTGCATGCTTAATTAAATCAGACATACGTAAAACCGAAATTTCGAAATGATTAAATGGTAATAAAATGATTAAAGATTCAAGTATAATTGTGTATAATTAAAGAAATAATTGTGTATAATTAAATATAAGCAAAAGTAAATTAATAAAATAAGATCTAATACAAAATGAATAAACAATAGAATAAAATAAACAAACAAACACAAGGAAAAATATATAAAGCATGCAAAAACGAGAAAGCAATTTTTCTTCACTACTTTTTACGAGGTGAGCAAGTCTTTTCTGTTGCCTAAGCGTGCTTTGCTGATGGCGATACAGTTGGTATTCTCTTCTCAAGTTACTCACGTAGCTTGGAAGTTCTCCTTAGGGATCCTTGCCTATAAGAGGCTACCATTAAGACAAATTTTCGAAAATGGCGGTTAATGGGTGCTTTCTGTTTATCCTTGCCCATTGGAGTGCTTGAAGCAAAGCGTGAAGTGGATCGAATTCAATTACCCCATTGATACAGAACCACCAATGGGTACATTTACCTAGAGGCTGAATGGGTGGTAGTGTTTCAATGGTTTCAGCAAGCAAGGATGATAAGGTTTATACATTGATGGAATTATCTACGTGAAGTTACGATGATCTATTTAGTTATGTAACTGCACTGTAGATACGCTAACTTTGGGGCAAAAATAGTAGGTATTTTTTTTTGTTAATTGGCTAAAATGGGAGCAAATGGCAATTATCATTAAATATTAGGTTTTCATTTCTTTAGTTTATATTCCTTAAGTTTATGAAAAAATAATTATAAATGGAATGAGTTATTCATTTTATGAAAATGAGATATTTTGTTTTTCAAATTATTTATATAAAAATTTTATTTTTCATTCTCAAATTTGTTTTTCATTTACGAAAAAATGCCGAGCAGTTATAGTAATGTTAAAATTTTCAGCAAACGCTGTCACCTGTAGTTAAAATATGCTTTACAACATTTTGACTTTCACTCATTTTTCAGACAAAAATAAAATTGCACCTAAGAAAAGACTAGTACAGATACCACAGATCGTATATAAAATAATAACTGAACAATGCACTAACTTAGGATAGGATTACAGTAGTTATAAATATCGCCATTGTGGTCTGGCGTTTTATTTTTCAGCGATTTGATAGAAAATCATTCTATCCATTTTAACTGCTTGGCAACATTTTTGGTCCTCATAGCAATATGAGGACAGAAAATATTGCCAAGCAGATAATTAATTTAATTTCAGGTAATTTTATATTGCCAAGCAGGTAATTAAAAATTTTTTTCATTTCGATTTATAGTATATATATGGCTTTTGAACTTTGGATAAGTTTTTCAAGAAAAACACACTCTCGCCTTATAGATGGATAGACTGATAAATACTTGATATACTTGATACACTGATAAATACTTTATTTTTATCCCTAAGTAATCTATCAATTACAAAACAAAACAACAACAAACAAATGCTGTTAACACCTTTATATTTTCTCCTATTCCATTGTTTAAATTCGAAAATATGTTAAACTTGAAAACAATGGACTTCTTGGTTTCGAGTCAAATGCTGGGGACATGGGATAAGCCATGGAGATCTTTGCAAAGCATGATAAGCATAGAAGATTGTCGATTAAAAGGTTTAAGAATAAAACTCTCCATTAAAAATCCTCATACTGATTTGATAATTTGATTAAACACTAAAATGATTCGAAATAAATCATTTAGAGCCCCCTGATTACTAATGTTTTAATAGAATTGATCTAATACCACTCTAAAAACGTACCACTATACTTTATAGTACTACTATAAATAATACTACCATACTACTCTAATAATAATAATAAAATACTTATAATAATGTTTTCAGAAAAGTACTTCAATCACCACAAACGTTCGTTGGAATCTACAGTTTTCGTTTAATTCAATAAAGCTCTTCATTAAACTAAAACGTTTAGCAA
Source organism: Caerostris darwini (assembly GCA_021605075.1). Taxonomy (NCBI): domain Eukaryota; kingdom Metazoa; phylum Arthropoda; class Arachnida; order Araneae; family Araneidae; genus Caerostris; species Caerostris darwini. The sequence continues at coordinate 457,440 of BPLQ01001154.1, forward strand.
TTTGACAAGCGCAAAGAACAACAACAACAACAACAACAAAAAAAAAAAAAGATTTTGAAGAGTTTCTTTAAAGATTTTAAAGAGTCTATAAATCTGTCTGATTATTTGTGTTATTTTATACTTTTATATCTTTTCCAAAAACATAAAGAATTTTGACAAGTTTCTTTCAAAAATATTTTAAGTTAGCATGTTTTATTATTAATAAATAATAAAAAAAATATTTTTTAATGGTGGGTATAAGGTATATATATATATATATATATATAAAGGTATATATATATATATAAGGTATAACACATTTAGGTATTTATAATAGGTTTCATATGAAAGGAAACTCGTTTTATTAATGGAGTTATATGCACACTCTCCCATTATATAAATAGAAACATACACCTTACTAATAATGAAAAGCTAAAACTGGGGTTATATTAAAAATAATATATTATTTCTCAAAGGAAAAATATGGTTTCTCATTATGTTTAAAAATTTACAATAGTTTAATTTTAAAATTAATAAGATTGCGAAAGCTTTTGAAATGGTTAAAACTTTGAAAATTTAATTCATTTACTTTATCAAGTAACAAAAGGAAATAAAAATGAATAAAAAGGAAATAAAAATGAATAAAAAGAAAGCTTTTTACCTTTAGGCAGACCTGAATGTTGTTTCCAAACTGCTAACTCATCACTGTCTGAAATATAGATCCAGGACGAGGATCTATAACTCTCAGAATGGATACCTGCACAGAAAATTTTTTTTAAAATCCAAATGAATAAATATAATAAATACTTTATTTTTTTCAAGAAATAATTTTGAGACATTTAATTTTTATTTCAATAAAAAGGCGAAGTATTTAATAAAACAAATAAAGAAATTTTTCCATGTAAGAAATTCAATGACATGTATATTGCACTCAAATACAGATGCATGTATAAAATTTATGTTTGCCCCATCATAATAAGGTTAGATTAACCTGGAATTACTATGGCGAATTTATTGAGGATAAATGTTATTGAGCACTAGGTGAAATGTGTTTAGAAATATATAGGACACTGCTATTATTATTGCACTCCACGCAATTAACCACAGAGAATTATGTCTGAGATGGTTTGTTTTGGCAGCCGTACTTTTTCGGTAGTTATCCATGAAGTCATTATAGTACTGAAGTACATTAATGAAATTCTACGACACAATATACCATTAAGGCTTTAATAAATTTTCCCAGACCATAAAGCAGGAGCTTTCTGTTTATTGTCCTTGTTTATAAAAACCTTCTTTGTCTGTCTGAATATAAGAATTATTTATCATAAAAAAAATGGAGATTGATGAGAAAGTGTGTTGACTATACCAGAATGTTGCTGATTTAAGAACAAGAACGGATAATTTGTGAAACACCTGCAGGACACTATCCACAAACAATATTAGGAATCATATCGATTTTCCCATTATTTAAATGGAGCATTATTTCCATAAGATATTATGAAATCATGACTTTTTGAAACTGGAAGTGTTTAATCTGGTATAATTTGGATGAATTATTAAAAAGTTATGGAGGAATTCTCAAATTATCTAGTTTATGGATGAATTATTAAATATTTCAGGTTAAAAAAACTTGATATTGAAATCCCTTTTTGATTAGTGTTGAAAATAAATAAACTTTTAGCTCTAATCCCTATCCCTTTTGTATTCGCAGAAGTTCTGTAATTAACTAATTGTATAAATATGTTTTAATAAATAACAATTTGTATGTTATGTTTGTGTGTTCATTGTAGGTTCCAAACTGTCCAGATTAAGCAGAGATAAACATCCCAAGAAATGATACCGCAGTAAAAATCACAAAATGATTAAGAAATCATTTGATCTCAATATTTTATATTTTTGATTTTAATTTATCTTATATTTTTGAAACTATTTATTCAATTCCTTCTAATAGCTCATACTCTCCCTATATATATATATATATATATATATCTTGTTCAAATTTTCAATCGTTTATAAAATACTTTTTATTCATCCACTCACGTTCAAATACATTTTTTTAACTTGTAGATGACACTTGACACTTGATGTTACTTGATGATGATGACACTTGATGTTAATACAGTTTTTTCAAATATTCATTCAGTAATTAAATTTAATTAATTAATTTTAGCTTTTTTTAGATTTAAGTTGCATGTATCTACCAATAGATGGCGCCAGATAAAGTTAAAAAATGTATGAAAATTATTTTTTAAAGAACTTTCTGCAATAGAGTGAAAAAAAAGTAGGAATTGACTTAACATTTTTTTTATATATTACTTGTTTTGAACAAAGTGCAAATAAAATAAAAGAAGTGTAATTGGATAAAAGAATCATATAAATCAAAGCATAAATGTTGGTATAAATAATATTAATTAATTATTTACCTGCATCTTCGTCATCGTCTGAATACATGTCCATTTCCAGAGGCAATGCGGGTCCTGCATTGGACGATTCAGAAGACCAGGACCGTGGTACATGACAGTGACTTCCACCATACGATGAACCAGAATACCTTCCGTGGCCGCCATACGCCATGATAGGATCTCTGTAATCTCGATGCCGCCACATCATGGCCTGCTGATGATGAGAAGAGGGTCCCTCCCAGAATCGTGGATAACCCCTGTCCCAGTCGGGAGGAGCCGAGCGGGGGGTTTGGTGACTTCCACAGCGGGAGCAGGGTTGTGCAGGGCCCCTGCCCCGAAACCAAGGTCCTGTCTCGTCATCGCTCAGTTTGTTTTCAGGACTGCGGCTTTTAGAACGGGATTTGGATCGTTCGGCACGAGAAAACTATTAAATAAAAGTTTTATATTATTAAAAGTGTTTTATATTATATATAAACAAAAATTAGCCAACAGAAGCATTGAAGAAGTCACAAAAAAGAAATTAAAAAAGAAATTTTGAGAAAATTTTTGTTGTGAAATTTATTTTTGAACTTTATGTATTTTTTGTGACGGATAGTCTTATCTGTCTTCCTTCTAGTAACATATTCATTAAATTCCTACGATTAGTTCACACTCTCCTTATATGTATATATCTTGTTCAAATTTGCAATCGTTAATAAAATACTTTTTATTCATCCACTCAAGTTAAAATAAATTTTTTTGAACTTGTAGTGGATGACACTGGATGTTAATACAGTTTTTTCAACTATTAATTCAGTAATTAAATTTAATTAATTAATTTTAGTTTTTTTAGATTTAAGTTGCATGTATCTACCAACAGATGGCGCCAGATATAAGAGGAAAATTTTAACTTTATTTATTAAGGACTTTCTGCAATATAATGAAAAAGAAGTAGGAATTAAAAAAAAATTATTATTTTTTTAATATCATTTGTATAAAATAAACTTCATTGCCTAATTTACTTTTATTGATATTTCAAATGAAAATTTCTACGGAAAAGGAAATGTTATCTTCAATAATAAATTATAACAAAAACATTGCAAAACATGTTTCAGATTTCGCATTTTATACTTTTTCCATTTGCATATATTTTTTTTATCATGAGTTTTAATCTGAAACAACATTTCGTGTAGTTCTAAATATAGTTAGAAGAAATCAACACTTTAAGCTACAACCATGTTTGGGTTCTGAAATCTGTGTTTTTGAATAAGGAAACTTTGGATACATTAAGAGTTAATAATATTGAACGCAATTTCGTACAAAATGAAAAGCATCTCAAGTTGCGTGACATTCAGCGATTAAGATGAGAAAGAAAAATATTTTATAAGTTCAGGGTAATTCTTTTCCACTTATTATCGAGGAGATAAGTATCACTTTTGGAGTTCTTGTCTCAGAGATTATAAAAATTTTCCCATGTTATCAGCTCACAGTGAAAACTAATTTATTTTCTAATAAATTCAGTATGCCTAGTTTTCATAAAATTTGAGTTTGACACGAAAATGGGACATCAAATAAATAACGCAAAATTTTTTCTTTATTCACTGAAAGCTATAATTGTCTTTGCAAAAACATAGGAAGCATTAAGGTAAATTTAATTTACTTATAAAGTGACGAAGATTAATATATAAAAAGAAAAGTATTCTTTAAGTATTTTCGTAACGATCGAAAAGAACTTATCATTTAAATAATAATTTGATATTGGGTATTAAAATCAATACGTGCCTTTTTTTTCCTTCAAAGAAGACATTTAATTCCCTAAAAAATATCTATCAATCAAAATTATTGTTCGTTGTTCGATATCCTCCCTCAATTTTTGTGGCTGAAGACGAATTCTTCAACGAAATATCCAGCTATGTTTTGAAACCCTCCATGAATCAATCCAAGTTTTGACCTCTTTAAAAGAATACAAGTGTTTATCAAATATCAGGCGTTATAGATCGCAAATAATGGTAATCAGAAGAAGCAATGCTGAAAAAATAATGGATGGAGTAGGATTTCGAATCTTTGTACTTCTCTTTTGAAACTATCCACGAACCAGGCCAATTTTTGAAATCTTCAAAACAATACAAGCGTTGTTCAGGCCATGCGTTATTGATCAAAACAAGCAGTAGTTAGAAGGAGCTATGCCTGGTGAATATTGTGAGTAGAATAATCGGATCATTTCCTGATACTTTTCGACTTGATTTGAAACACGTGGCTGAGCATTATATTGTTGAAAAATTGCTTTATGTGTCTTTCATCATATTTTGACAGTTTCTTTTTCAAAGCTTGGATCAAACGTATCTGGCAGCTATAATTCACCAGTAATAGTTTATCCAGGTTTTAGCAGCTTCTAAGATTTTTTGGCTAACCAGGGCTTTCTGGGTCATCAAAAAATTACCATCTTATCACTATATAAAAATTACTATCTTATCACTATCTCAAAATTACCATGAATCATTTAAACCTTATTTGAGAAATTCTTTTAGAATTTCTATGAAACTTTCTCTCTCTTTCTGGAGCATATTCTCCGTAAGCTTCCACAAGAAATCAATGCGTTTCAGCTGCATTTTTCTTTTAAAAAACCTTCCTGAAAATTGTTTTTTAATACATTTGACATGCCCAAAGATAAAAAACCCAATAATGTTCAAAGTCTAATGAAATGACACAGACTAAACATCAAAGGCTAACGATAGTGGTTTGAAAGAATTATTCGACATTCTGATTCTGATTATTCTGGCACTAACTAATACTACTTATGTGATCTGTTATAAAACCATTGGAATTAAGTTTAATATTTACAAAAATTAAAAGAATAAAAATAATACAAATCCAAGTTAGATATTTTTTTAATATTGTGCATTTTTTTTATATACATAAGGAAATTTAAAGCGTCTTTATACATGAAATGATTTATAAAATTTTAAATGTATGAAAAAGCAAATGTTAAAGAGGAGATGTCACAAATGACATCATACATAAAATTCCCTCATGCATATTAAGTTTCCTGAAAGTAGGTATTAGGTATTAAAATAGTAGGCTATATTCATTAACAATTATTTTAATTCAAACACGAAAGCATTATTAAATAATATACAAAAGTGTTTTAAATTTCGATTATAATAACTCTATTTTCAATACCATACAATTTTAAACTAATGTCATTCGGTTTATTTATATTATGGTGAATAAATAAAAATTGTACGATATTCTTGCAGTAAATTTTATAAAATGTAATTTAAAAACTTGAAAACTTCTATCAGATGTAGTTGATTATCAATGCACAACGTTTTCACACTTTCCAACGTCTAATTTTATTCATTTCAAATTGTATATATATATACAAATATATATATATATATTATAATAAGCTAAATATCTCATTATATGCAAGGCGTAGAATTTAAAAAAAAAATATTATAATATATTCCTCATAACTTTAAAAAAACCCAGCATTTGAATAAAAAAATGACATTCCTAAAATTTCTAATGTCTCACAACAGCAAAAAACAATCCCTATCTTTCAAATTAACGGAAACTTTAATGATTTTCCAACAAACAATATAACTGGACACAAAATCAAATAACTAAAACCGCAATATCATCTTTGAAAAAAGATATGTTTGTCTCAGGTACCAATTTCTGTCTCGTAAAGATGAATGATTTCTGACTCTCCTGTACCATTAATTGGTTTTTCCAGACGGAAGAAATAATAAATGCAATGGTGAAAAAAACCTTAAACCAGAAAAGTTATTTTTTGTGAGACTAATGTGAAATACATTTCCAAATGAGAATTTATCCTTTATTCTTTTCTGTATTTTTACTTTAATCAGCTTATCAAATTTTCAATGAGAAAATACACGTACATTTCGCTCATTTTTTAAATTAAAATTAGTTTTGGTAGAATACAGAGACAAAAATAATAATAATACATAAATCTTGCAAAAAGACAGAAAACTGCACTCGTAAAGTTTGGTAAATAAAGTAATATGTTTTAATTTTTGAGAATTTTTGATAGTTCTTGATCCCTCAAATCTAATATGAGGACGATATAATTATATATATATATATATATATATATATATATATGATTATTTTCAGTACTAAATATTATACTATTAAGAATTTCTAAAAAATTTCATTTTGATGCTAAGAATTATGTTTTATATACAGTTACGAACAGCGCTAGAAATTTAGAAAACACACCCACAAACAATATTATGCCATATAACTTGGGCAGGATGAGGACTTAATTTATATTAGAAACGATTATATTTTCAACAACTTGGGCAGCACGATAACGACATAATTTTTAACTATTTCATAAATTACTACCAACAACTTGAGCTTGATAACGACTTTATTTATAACTGTTTCTTACATCACTACACAAAAGTTGGGCACGGTAACAAGTTAGTTTGTAGCTATTTTTTATATTCTTCTTCTTTGGCGCAAACAACTCTGTGGGCCAATGCCATCTGCCTACTGGTAAGTTTCGAAACAGGAGATGTTGTTTTTTTACAGGGTAGGATTGTCAGCCCTACGCCCAATGTTCTACGTTCTTATTAGACCATGACCTACTTTTTAAATTGGATTTCGAGCCACTACAAACATCCATGTCACCCCCAGAACTGGAACCAGAAGCTTGTGAAACTGAGGGCCAGAGCACTTGTCACTGAACCATCAGGCATCTTTTTATATTACGCATTGAGAAATTTATATTTCTTATAATATAGTTGAATACAGCGATAATAATATAACGTTGGATGATATTGACGACTATATTACAGTCGAAAATGATAAGTTGTTTGTATCTTATTTAATATTGCTTTCAATTTAAATGAAAAAAAAAAAAAAAAAAAAAGAAAAATAATACAAAAATTTTACAGGGTACTGCTTAACAATACTTTATTATAAAATACGAAATAAAAGAATTTGTGATCCAGTGGGGGTTATATCAACATTTCTGTTTCATTTTATTTTCTGATAGCCTTGTTCTTTATATATGAAGGTAAATTTACAAATTTTTTCAAGTCTAAAAAAAATAAAAGCCCCAGAAAATAAGCCCCAAAAAATCTTAAAAATAATGCAAAAATTGTACAGAGTTACTGTTTAACAATATTTGAATATAAAATAAGAATTAAAAAACATTTTTTTTTTCAGTTGTGGTCATGTCAACATTTCCGTTTCATTTTATTTCTATTAACTGCTGTTTATAATTGAAGGTAAATGTACAAGTTTATTCATGCCTAAAAAACAATGAAACCATTTAACGTTACTTGTCAATCAAACTTTAAATATTGAACAGAAAAAAAGATTTTTGTTTTCATCTTAGTGATTTTTTATTTTTATCATGAATTTGATTAGTTTGCAATACATGCGAAACATAAAATCTCCTAAAGACAAAAATTTAAACGACGTGAACAAACCAAACCTATACAGCCTGAATTTCTCATATCATTGACTTTTCAATCTATTCAAAATATCAAGCAATTTTATTAAAATTTTATACTATTCTGTCTGCGCCAGGTTTACGAATTTCCTTTGAAGAGTTTCACTGACGCCTGAAGACTATGAATACAAAATAGAAAGACGAGGTGTTTGGGAGCTCATATAAATTTTAGAACATCTTCTGAGAATCAGTTGAGGGAATCAAACTGTGAAATAAAATAGTTAAAATTTGTATGGAGAATTTTTTCGTGCGAAATGTTCTGAAGACTAGGATGAATACATGCATTTGGGCCTGAAAAGCATAGTAATATAGCCCCATATTGTTTCGTATATATGAAAGAATTATTAATAATATTTCTTTCATACTAGAAATTCATAAAAAAAGTATGAAGCGTTTGAACTTCTTAAACTTTAACCCTTAAAGATAGAAGCCTTAAGTAAAAGGATTGTTTTGATGATGATGTCATGTCATTTGAAACAGAATCAAATAAAATAGTGAGCTAATAGCAACTCTAGCTTTTCTTTCAGAAAAAAATTTCCTTCAGGGTTTTTACTATGTTTTGTAACCTTGCTAAAATGACTGTGATTGTAGTTATCAAAATGAAAACTTGTTAAAATGACAGTATGTTTTCATATTGATAATAAATATTATAAACTATATAATATTAATAATATTATATAAAATAAAATATTTCTTTAATATTATAAACTATAATATTAAAGAAATAAAATTGTTTTGAATTTTGGTGGTTATTATGTCAATATTTCCGTTTCCTTTTATTTCCTACAGCGTTGTTTATTCATGAAGGTAAATTTAGCTATTTAGTTAATTAAATTTATTAGAAGGTAAATTTAGTCTCTAGTTTTTCAAGCCCAAGAAAACATAAAAATCTAAAAAAATAAGCCTAAAAAAATCTTAACAATAATACAACAATTGTACAGAATTACTTCTTAACAATATTTTAATATAAAGTACGAAATAAAAAAATTTGCTCTTCAGTTGTGGTCATGTCAACATTTCAGTTTCATTTTATAGTTTATATTATTATTTATTCTATTTTTTATATTATTCTATTAACATTGTTGTTTATACATGCAGGTAAATTTACAAGTTTTTCCATGCCTAAAAAACAATGAAATCATTTAACGTTAGTTGTCAATTAAACTTCGAATATTGAACAGAAAAAAAGATTTTTTTTTCTTGGTATCATTAATTTGATTAGTTCGCAATATATGCAAAACATAAAAGCTCCTAACGACAAAAATTTAAACGACGTGAACAAACCAAAACATACAGCCTGAATTTCTCATTTCATTGACTTTTCAATCTATTCAAAATATCAAGCAATTTTATTAAAATTTTATATTATTCTGTCTGCGCCAGGTTCCTTTGAAGAGTTTCTCTGACGCTGCACAAGCTTCACAAAACGCCTGAAGACTATGAATACGAAATAGAGAGACGAGGTGTTTGAGAGCTCATATAAATTTTAGAACAGGTTCTAAGAATCAGTCGAGGGAATCAAACTGTGCAATAAAATAGTTAAAATTTGCATGGAGAATTTTTTTTGTGCCAAATATTCTGAAGACTGGTATGAATACATGCATTTGTGCCTGAAAAGCATAGTAACATAGCCCCATATAGTTTCGTATACATGACAGAATTATTTATAATATTTCTTTCATATTAGAAATTCGTAAAAAACGTATGACGCGTTTGAACTTTTTAAACGTCAACCCTGAAGATGGAATCCTTAAGAAAAAGGATTGTTTTGATGATGATGTCATGCCATTTGAATCAGAATCAAACAAAATAGCGAGTTAATAGCAGTTCGAGCTATTTTCTCTTTTTTTTTTGGAAAAATAAGTTACCTTGCGGGTTTTTACGATGTTTTGTAATATGGCAAAAATGACAATGTTTACAGCTATACAAAATAAAAACATACTGTCATTTTAACAAGTATATAGTATATACTTAAAAAATCAAAATTTTCACAAATCTATTATTTTTTTATTTGATACGTAACAAAAATTTTGCAGAATATTTTTTTTTAAATCACGTAATAATCATAATTTTTTTTTAAATCACGTAATAATCATAATTTTTTTTTTAAATCATCACTTTTTAAATTGACCGTAATCTCCAATGCAATTGTCTGTACTCTCCAAATTTCAGTTCGGGAACTGTTGAATCACTCTCCTTATAGCCTCGCATCGCATTTTTTTAACGATAAAGTACATAAATTTTAACAATAAAATAAATAAATATGAACTTCATCGTTAAAATTTATGTACTTCATCCAAATTTATATAAGTTAAAACATATCCGAAAAACGTTCTTATCACAATTCGAATCTTTACTATCTCATCATCAGAATCGCAGCCTCATGACCAATTAGCTAGCGCTCTGGCCTTTTTTACCACAGGCTTCTGGTTTCGATTATTGGCGGAAACATGAATGTTTGTGAGTGGTTCCGAATCCACTCTAAACTGTAGGTCCCGATCTAATTATCCTAAAGTGTGTACAAAATGACTGTAGGGGGCAAACCAAATCAGTATCATCATTGGCGCAACGGCCCCATGATGGGCCAAGACCATCTGCCTACTGACAGATTTCGAGACTGGAGAGTAGGATTGTCAGCCTACGCTTTTACTGTCATAGTAGACTGGGATCTACGATTTAAAGGGATTCCGAATCACTTCGAACACCCATGACATCACCGGGATTCGAAACCAAAACCTGTTGCATTGAACGCCAGTCACTCGGCCATCAGGCTCTTCTTTACTATCTGGATACCAAAAATGAGCCCCGACCTTTTTAGCAAAAATTAGCCTCTCAAAAGGACTGTATTTAAATCGATTCACGATCAAAACAAGATAATTGGAAGAATGCAAATGGCAATGACCTGCAAAGATGTCACATGCTCCCTGGGCTCAGATCTGTTCCTCAACCGGTCCTTCTTGCGCCTCCCCTCCTCGGGGTGCTTGTGCTTGGGGATGGCCCCCTCGCTGCACCAGGCGGACAGAGCTTGGTTGGGGTAGTGGTTCCTTTCCCAGGAGGCGTCTGCATCCCTCGGGTGGCTGACGGAGGAGGAGGAGGGAAGTCAGCGACACCAGCTTCTCGGAGAGGTCGCTGGTGGCGCTGTGGGCGGGGGAGGAGGTGGGCTGGCGCTCGCCGTTGCTGCGCTCGGCTGTTCAAAAAGAAAGCGACAGTATATGAAATTTGAGTAGTATATTAAGTTAGAAAATAAGAGAATAAGTAGTCATATTAGAAAATGTTTCTAAAATATCAAAATATAAACAATTTTGAAAAATCTCCGTCTCGTGATCTTCTCAATGCTTTTGACAAATCTCCGTCTCTTAATCTTTTCAATGCTTTTGACAAATCTCCGTCTCTTAATCTTTTCAATGCTTTTTGACAAATCTCCGTCTCTTAATCTTTTCAATGCTTTTGACAAATCTCTGTCTCTTAATCTTTTCAATGCTTTTGACAAGTCTCCGTCTCGTGATCATCTCAATGTTTTGACGAGTCTCCTTTTCGTGATCTTCTCAATATTTTGACAAGGCTCCGTCTCGTGATCTTCTCAATGTTTTGACAAGTCTCCTTTTCGTGATCTTCTCAATGTTTGAAAAATCTCCGTCTCGTGATCTTCTCAATGCTTTTGACAAATCTCCGTCTCTTAATCTTTTCAATGCTTTTGACAAATCTCCGTCTCTTAATCTTTTTAATTGTTTTGACAACTCTCCGTCTCGCAATCTTCTCAATGTTTTGACAAGTCTCCTTTTCGTGATCTTCACAATGTTTTGACAGTAAACAATTCTAACAGTAAACAATTTTGTTTGGGTAACTTCCCATCTCTTCGTCTTCTAACAAATATCCAGCTCATGATCTCAGCTTAGATAATGTGTTTGAAAAATCTCCTGCTAGTGATCCTCTCAGCTTAGACAATGTATTTGAAAATCTCCTGCTAGTGATCCTCTCAGCTTAGACAATGTGTTTGAAAAATCTTCTGCTAGTGATCCTGTCAGCTTAGACAATGTGTTTGAAAAATCTTCTGCTAGTGATTCTCTCAGCATATACAATGTTTTTGCCAAGTCTCATTAAAAAAAAATCAAAAAGTCTGGAATGGCTGCTATTAATTGGCGAATACAGCATATGTGGAATGACGATAGATTGTTATTTAGATGTCTGTGGGCAAGGCTAAGGTAGATCATACTAAAATGCATTGTCTGAAACTTGATTTAATTCTTTTTAATATATGAGCCCGTCCCAGCTGTAACGTGAACAAATTAATTTGCAAGGTGGATGAAGGATTGAATATACTACAATGTGCACTACATTAAAAAACGAGGTGACACAGTTGTGAGAGTATCAGTGGTTATGAGCGTCTCGCATCGATAATTGGATAACTTGGTAGCAGTTTAGAATTTTATGCCAATCAGCAACAACATGTGGTTATCTCTGAAATTGCTCCCGAAAGCATACTATATCTTCCGGCTCTCAGAAAGTATTTATGGCGTACGATATGATACATAAGGTCTTTAACCCCCTCAAAATTATTACACATTTTAATAAATTTTTATCTTTTATATTTAAATATCATTGGATACATATATTTATTTAAATAGGTGATTCTACGTAAAGAATAATGTATTTTTTTTATTTTCAAGGATTTATTACTTTTAATTTTCAAGATTTCTAATGAGTAAATTTGTTAAACGATTTAAAATGGTACTTTATGGAATATTTAAAATAATTATCATTACCTCCCATAAAAAAGTACTTTTTTCGCAAAAAACTCTATAAAATTTGACATCAATGTAATTTTGAAGTATATCGGTGTGTTATTATTTTCATAGCATTAAAAGTCTGTAATTTGAACTTATCAATGTTTATCATATTTATTATCATGATTTAATTCATTCAGACTTTATCTTATTAAATTAACTTTTAAGTAATGTTTTCCATCATAAAATAAATAGTATTAAAATTAATGAAATTATTTAGATATAAAAGTATAGAGCATAGTTGAGTTTCTATCAATACATATTGCGTTTTAATATGAGACTTCCTCATTAGACGGCAAACATCTAAACCATAATCCGTCCAGATAGACAGGATTATATCAGGAATTACAACCTTGAGACTTTACTAATCCTTTCGCGTGAATGGATTTAATTCCTTATCACCGCCATTCAGTATTGACAATACTTTTGGCGAATCCCCAGAAAAAGGGCTGCTATAAAAGGATTAATCCACCATACTTAAACGGAAATTGCCGTTTGGATATCTGTGTGTGAAATTCTGAGCCCTTCTATTGAAATATCCCAAGTAATATAAGAAACTTAATCGCTTTTAATGGGTTTTTTGAAGTCAAAACAAAACATTTAACTTTAATTAACGAAATCAAAGATACTTGCTATGATAAGTTACCCGTATCGCTTTGCATATAAGCATTGAGTCGGAAACAAACTTACGTCTTCCCAATGAATCTTCGTCTGGCGGAAGAGGCGTCTTTGAAGATTTACTGTCTTTAAAGCTTTCGCTCGCTGATTCACTTTCTGTTCTGGTCTTAGAATCCTAATGAAAATTGACAGAAACATAAAATTAATGTACAAATGAATACATATTAATTTACTTGATTGATTTGGAAATCAGAAAAGTTCTTAGAACATTTACGTTTACATTTAGAACGTTTGTGTTTACATTTATCGCTTTTACCTATGCTAGAGAACGCTTGTATTTACATTTATTGTGTCGCTTCAATACCAGAGAACATTTGTTTTTGAATTTTTATTGTTTCGCTTCAATACCAGAGAACGTTTGTGTTTACATTTATTGCTTCGCTTCAACGCCAGAGAACGTTTATGTTTACATTTATTGTTTTTTTTCAATAATAGAGAACTAATGTGGCTAAGCACTCTTTTATTATTTAACTGAGTTTTACTTAATCCGGACAGGTTCAAATGTATATTTCTTTGAACTACGCGTTATTAAAATATTTCCCCAGCTATGCGAGTTTTATTTTGAATTTTCCCTTTAATTTAATTTAATTTAATTTAATTTTCTGTTAATTCTCCCTCTAATTTCATTTGGATGCTTGTTTTTTATGTTTTTTATGGAGTCTTTCAATTTATTCCTACATTGAGATATTTGGCTGGTTTGGTTTGTCGCTCTACAATCATTTTGTGCACTTAGATTGGGATTCCGATCCACCAACAAACATCTATGCCACCACCAGGATTTGAACCTGAATCCTACGGTACTAACGTTCAGATCTTTATCCAATTGGCTACAAGGCCGCTTGAGACATTTGGGGATTTAGGTATTGAATAAATTTGAATTAACTAAAAATTTGAGCAAAAAACAATAATAAAAAGACATTATTTTGCTCTGATCCCTTATTACGAGTATGGAAGAAGTATCAAATCATTACTAAAATATTTTTAACGAAATTGAATTTATATCATTTATTAAAACTTGTATTAGTAAGTTATCTAACAAAAATGCATACTTTCAAAAAGTAACAAAATCAAATATTCAATATAAAAAATTTGTGAATAATCACCTTTTCACATCAAAAGAAAAAAAAATGATAATTAATATAATATAAAACCCTAAAATTTCTATTGCACTTTTCTAAACCCAAGAATTCCAAACGCAATAGACTATATTTTCTTTTTTACTCACATCCTTTTCTCTGAGTTCATCTCCTATATCCTGACTGCAGGAGTCCGCTGTCTTTGCATCGTGATTGGACAGACTATTATAGGAACCATTCTCCGTGTAGGATCCATTATCGAGCACAAAGCTCCCGGACGTGGTGCTGTCCGGGGTGGTGGTCTCGGAGGGGATGTACTCGGAGGAGGAGGATCGTTTGGAGGCGAGGGCCCCCTTCGGTGTGGAAAAGCGACTGGGGTGCTCTTCGGAGATCGAAGACGCCTCTGAAGTTTTGCGGTCTGACTTCTTTCTATGGCAAACAGAGAACGCTATTTAGAAATAATATCATGGGAAAGAGAATAGGTATAAAGCTACCATAAATTGTCTTCTCTATTTAGGAACAATTATTGAAAAGAGATATTATAATAGATACAACTTATATCTGTAGTATGTGGCTTTCATATTTTATGGATTTAAATACACATAATTTATTTATTTTTTATTTTTTGCTTGATTCTGTTTTTACTATAAACTAGATATTTACCAACATTTGGAATTATTGCTATTTAATAAAATGATGCATAAATATATAAAGAAGAGCGTAATTGTAAATATGATTTAATAAATTAATTTTTCTAAAATTGTGTGAACAAAACTAGGACACTAAATCAAATAAATATAAGTGACGTAGTATTTAAAAAAAACATTTAGGAAAATGAGTTTATGGTGTTTTTAGTTAAATGTAGATTACATATTCAAATACAACTTATATCTGTATGTGGCTTTCATATGTTATTTTATGGAATAAAATACACATAATTTATTATTATTGTTTGTTATTTTATGCCTGATTCCAATTTTACTATAAAATTTCATTTTAAGAGATTATACCAATATTTGAATTATTGCTAATTAGTAAAATGATGCATAAGTATATAAGAAGAGCGTATTTTTAAATATGATTCAATAGTTTAATTTACTTATATTGTGTGAGCAAAACTGGGTCACTAAATCAAATAAATATAAGCAAGGTAATATTTTAAAATGATAATTAGGAAATTGAATGGTGATTGTTAAATATAAATTTCTTTTAATATTCATAGAAACTTGGCCAATGATAGTACAATGTCCCATTATACTAACTATCATTGACCATGTCCATCCAGTGGTAGCGTGTGCAGGTAAAGTGAAGGAGAGCTGAAGTTCGATTATATTGCTGGTGATTGTTATAGTTATTGCTTTCAGAAATCAAGAGATTCAATGCAGATTGTGATATCGTGTGTAAAGCATCTCATCTCGATAGTCAGGTTGCCTGTGAAGAGTTTTCTAGGTTTCCTCCCATGCGACAAGAAAATGAAGGACAGTTACATTCCATAAGGTAATGCCATCCAGTCCGTGAGATAGTCGGGGCATACATAATTCGAATACGAGGCCCGTACGTGATTACATACACACATGTATATAAATAAATATAAGCACGGAAGCTGTTACGAGTGTAGTAGATTTTGTTAATAAAGGAAAAGACATGAATTTATTTTCATCTTATTTACATTTTTAAGGATTTAAAGAGTTTGTTCGCAGTTCTGGGAGGCAACGGTAGAGCTAAAAAGCACATGCACTAGTTTTGAAAGTTTCTAAGCATCTGCAGGCAGAGTGAACAAAATTGTAAACATGTAAAAAAATGGTATGGTAGATGTCTTACATTGGAGTAAGCTGAAAGCTGTATTGTAGTAATACAATATTGAAGTACAGGAATTAGAAATGGCCGTTACTACAAAATGCGGAACTAAATTCAAAAGAGGTCATCTAAATTATAGTTATCTTTCGAGAATTTAGGAATGTGTGTTATGAATGTGTGTAATGTGTGCGCACACACATAGGTGTAGGTTCAACTTAGGTGTGGCAAAACTATAATTTTCTTGTCTGTAACGAGAGAGATATACACTGAAATGACAAAAGTCATGGGATACCTCTTAATATCGTGTCGGCCCTCCTTTCGCCCGGCGAAGTGCAGCAACTCGACGTGGCATGGACTCAACAAGTCGTTGGAAGTCTTCTGCAGGAATATTGAGCCATGCTGTCTCGATAGACGTCCATAATTGTGAAAGCATTGATGGTGCAAGATTTTGGGCACGAATAGACCTCTCGATGATGTCCCATAAATGCTCGATGGGATTCATGTCGGGCGATCTAGGTGGCCAGATCATTCGTTGGAATTGTCCAGAATGTTCTTCAAACCAATCGCGAACAGTTGTGGCCCTGTGACATGGCGCATTGTCATCCATAAAAATCCCATCGTTGTTTGGGTACATGAAGTCCATGAATGGCTGCAAGTGATCTCCAAGTAGCTGAACATAAGCATTTCCAGTCAATGTTCGGTCCAGTCGCACCAGAGGACCAAGTCCATGTCATGAAAAAACCAGCCCACACCATTACGGAGTCACCACCAGCTTGAACAGTGCTTTGCTGACAGTTTGGGTCCATGGCTTCGTGGGGTCTGCGCCACACTCGAACCCTACCATCAGCTCTTACCAACTGAAATCGTGACTCATCGGACCAGGCCACGGTTTTCCATTCATTTAGGGACCAACCGATATGCTCACGTGCCCACGAGAGTAGCTGCAAGCGATGTCGTTCTGTCAGTAAAGGCACTCGAGTCTGTCTTCTGCTGGAATAGCCCAAGAAAGCCACATTTATCCGCACAGTTCTAACAGACAAGTCCCTTGTACGTCCCACATTGATTTCTGCGGTTATTTGACGCAGTGTTGCTTGTCTGTTAGAATTTACGACTCTTTGCAGACGTCGCCGGTCTCGGTCGTTAAGTGCAGGCGGTCGACCACTGCGCTGTCCATGGTGGGATGTTATGCCTGAAATTTCATACTCTCGGCACACTCTTGACACAGTGGATCTGGGAATGTTGAATTCCCTAACGATTTCCGAAATGGCATGACCCATGCGTCTAGCTCCAACTAACATTCCGCGTTCAAAGTCTGTTAATTCCCGTCGTGCGGTCATTATCACGTCAAAACCTCTTCACATGAATAACTTGAACAGAAATGAAACCTCTGTGAAAGCACTGCGCATTTATACCTGTTCTACGCGATGCTACTGCCATCTGAAAATTTTCATATTGCTATCCCATGACTTTTGTCACTTCAGTGTAAAATAAACAAAATTTTGAAAAAATTATTGGATTTGATTATGCATCCAAAATATGCATATCGTTATTAAAAAAATAATAACTAATAAAATAACCAAGCAAAATCTTAAAATTGACATTACGTAAGGATTAATTAATGTTCTTTTTATAAAACGGGTTTAATAAAAAAAAAATACCAGTTTTAAAATTTTTTTATTTGCACATCAATTTAAAAAGATTGATTTATTGAAATCAAAGCAGATTTAGAATTACCTTTTAATTAATTGGAAATTCTGATGCAACAATTTTATTTTTCAATAGAAAAAATTAACCAATAACGAAGTTTAAATCTTTTTAAGACATCTCAAAATTAAGTTACTAATGAGCAAGGAAAAGTGTAAAAAAGATAAGTGAGATTTACTTTCACTAATTCTTATACCCTTTTTCAAATTATTGCTTTTAGAAGTTATTAACTTTTTAATGGGTACAGATTTATTAGTGAAGACAATTAAAGCCTTCCTTTTATTGTTAGATAATCAAGAATTAACTACTTTTTTGGTATTCTAATAGTAATTACTTTTTACGATTCTGAATTACTTTTGTAAATTAACTTCTGTTAAATCCAGTATTACCTTCTACTTTATTTGATTGCTGATAAGAGATTTCTTCATTAATTTGGAAACTGATAAAACGAATACTTGAAGAGATTTAACTAATTAGTTTAGTTAAATTCCTTTAACATAAGAAGAGTTGTCTTTAGACATTTTCTACAGTCTAAATCCATTTCTAAGAAATGAAATGAACTATAGTGATTTTATTTTATTGATAAAAAATAAATAATTTATTTCTATCTTTTATAAATTTATTTATTTTATAATTTATATTTAAAATATTTTGTCAGAAATTTAATCTCTTTAGTGAAATTTTCTTATAAATTAAATCTAAAATGTAATGGAAATTACTTTTAGATTTTCAATTATTTGTTTTATTTGAAATTAAATGTTTTCTTTTTGAGTTTCTTCATTTGATTTAATGGAAACTTTAGAAAATGCTTTAATATTCAATAAGCCATTGTTAATTTTTTAAATCAAATTAAAAAATTTAAATTAATATCACACAAGGGAGTAAAAATTAATTATTATCTTTTTATTAAGCCGATTTCATAAAAGAACCTTATTTAATCCTAAGCTAATGACATTTTTAAGACTTAAATTGATTAGTTTATGTTTATTTACTACTTTTTTTCACTTTTTAAATTTTTTTATGACTTAATTATACATATTTATGATATAAAAGTTTTCTTAAAATAATCTGTACAATTTTTCAAATTTTGTTGTAGAAAATGCTTATAGAAATACATAAACAAATAAAATCCTATTCTTTAAATAGCAGTAAGCATATTTTACATGAATAATCAAATCCAATATCAATAATCATAATCATAATATTTTAAAAAAATTTGTCTGTTTTAAAACTTGCTTCATGCATACCTAATACAACGACTTTCAAGAACATTTATTAAATTTACAAAAAGGAATATATATAAATGATATATATATATAGGCGTGACTTGTCGGGGAAATGAAATGTGAGCACGAGCACAAACTTATGGGATTCTACCATAGTGGAAGCGTCACCAAAAACCTATTTTGGCTCAAAACGATGATAATTAATTCAACTTAGTTCGTTAGTCATGAGCTTGCTTTTATGATAACCTTATCTTTTATGACGACCTGCCTGACAGGTAATTTTTTGTATGAAATGTGGTCATTT